>JABUQX010044520.1:0-22500 GCA_015478945.1 Trachelipus rathkii
TTATAAAACCCACCCTCCCTCTTATTTTTGGCGAAAGACTGACTTCCCAAAGAAAAAACAACCGGACGGGACAAAAGAAACAATTTCTCGTTTACTGATATTTGGGGCTTGGCCCTAAACTATAACGGGGACATTAGGACTTTCAAACTTCACAATATTTGTGGGAGGGACAAGAAATTATTTCTAGCTAAAACCGTTTTATTCGTAGGAGCGTGAGCGGGAAAGGTTAACCAAAATAGCGGCATTAGTAATATTATTGACTTATATTACGCTAATATAGTATTATATATATATATTATTAGTATATATATTACCTACATTCATATAATTATATTAATTATAGATAATAGATAATAATTATATATTATATATTAGTATATATTTATATATATAGTATTATATAATTATATATTATTGCGGTATACTACTTAATTTGTAAAAAAGAAATTGTTGGTCACAACTGTGAAAAATATAGCATCAGCAATACAAAAAAATGTTCAAATACCAAACAGATAACACGAAATCTTCCCCAAATAAAATAATTTTTTAATTCATCGTTTCTAAAAAAAAAAACAGGTTTTTGCCAAAAGAATTTTAATTTAAGTAAACCTTAAAGTTCATCTCGTAAAGCTGAGAGTTTTTTACTATTGAGGCACAATTGTTAATAACCACAATAATAGATTAATAATACATTAAAAATTAATAATAATAATTAATAATTGTAGGATGAACTGTAGATAAAGTAATTAATAATAATAATAATTATTTTAATAAAATAAAATTAAAACCATTTGTTGGACTTAATTGCAGTTTTAAAAACATGATAAAGCCATAAAAGCGGGGAAATACTTTAACCGATGAATAATAATTATCAACATTATACTGATAAGTTATATTATCCAAGAATATCCACGTAGGGCCTGGGAAATTTAAATTAACAAAAATTATTAATATTAGTATTATATATATATCTGTATGTATACATGTGTCATATTATATATATAACATAATACTATTATAGTAATATGTATAGTTATACTATATATATGAAAAGCTTGGAGGTATATATATATACATATAGAGGAGATATTTTATATTATTTAGGATTAATATTGTTATACTTTTCATTAGGTACTATATTAATATCAATATAAAATCTATATAATATATATATTTTAATTAATTAATAATAAATAAATAATAATAAAAAACGGCGAAGGAGGGATTTTTTTTATTTGTCATTTTATTATATTTATTTACTACATTCCATAATTAATTTATTTCCACTACTTAACATTGGTGCCATCCCACGGAACTTCCACCGTTACCAGTAAGGCCTGATGCGCATTATCGAACTATACTATATTATTTCATTTCCAGAAATGTTTTAAATTATTCCTTTCTAGTCCATAATCTTAAGTAATTTCAAAATGTGTGAAAATATTTTTAAACTTAAAAAGAAAAATAAATAAACGGAAAATGCAATGTAAAGATTTTTCATTCCTTTCAACACATTGCACTGCATACAAGTGCCTAACGAAACACACGGGACGAAACAAGGTCGAGCGAGCGCCACAACCACACACCACAAAAAAAATCAACATTCCTAAAACTTTTAATCCCTCTCTCTCCTTCTCCCCCTTCCACCCACCAAAAAAATCCCCACGAATACCCCACCAATTTCGAAAGGAGTTCCAAAAGCAAAAGCCGGAAACAAAAGCGATTATTTAAAAACCACAAACCGACATTAAAAAAAAAAACTAAAATTTGTAATAACAAACCAAAAAAACAAAACAACAACCAAAAAAAAAAAGCTAAAAAGGTAAGTGATAAAACTATTTATAAATAATTTTAAATTCATATAATATTTATATATATACATAATAGCAAATAGATATAATTATTTTTGTTACTACCATACCGTACTTAGTATCATTATAGTTATATATTCAACATGATGTTTTTGTTATACCATACTGTAGTAACATATATATGAACCCAAAATGTTTTTGTATAGAATTATATTATATTATAATCTTTCATTCGGGGGGTTGGTATTGTTTCTTATTATGGTGTTAACATTAACAACTCATTAGGTCATACTAAAGCATAGCGGATTACTGAAAAACTAATTACTAGAGGGGGGATTTTTTCCGCGCTTTCCCTCCCGTCCCCACCCGCCACCATTAGAATGTGGGGACTCATTTTCGAAAATTAAATTCTATTTAATATTCTTTTCAATTCCTCGTTTTTGGGTTCCCGGTGAACTACTTATTTATTTTTCCCTAGGGAAATGCTCATGGCATTTTGCCCGAAAACTTCCGGTTTGTGTTGATAAAGCGCCTCCAAACCGCATAGTTATGGGGTGATGGTGGGATACTGATATATATATTATTACTACTAATATGAATACGCTTAAGGTAGTTAGTAATAGTAATGAGTAATTATAGTAGTATATAATATTTAATATATACTTATTATATAATATATATATATAATAGTATATATAATAAATAATATCAAATATAATATATATATATATTAAAATTCCCCTTTATTTATTTGAAATTTATTTCATTTTTTATTTATATTTAGTATATATAATACTATATTATATAGGTATAATATAAATAATATATTAGTAATATTAATATATATATTTATATTATAAATATATAATATAATATATATATCCAAATCTCTTTAATTATAAAAATTGATTGCTGCATTGTATCTTATGTTTAGTTTTGGTAACTTTTCTCGTGTTATTATATTTTCGTATATTAAATAGGATTAATGTCCTTTTACCTTGTATTAAGGATGCATGGGGAAACATGCTTTGATTTTCTTTACCCAAAATACAAAAAAACCTTCGGCATTGTAGAGGGGGACAGTAGAGTGAACAATCTTGGCAGGTCAATACTAAGCTATTAAATTGCAAGTATATATAATACTTATATATATTATATATATATAATATTAGGTTACTAATACTAATAATATATATTATATAGTATTTTATATAATATATATATAAATTATTTATATATATATGTAATATATATATACTGCTTATATAATATATTATATGTTGAATTTAACCAATTGATACTGGATTTATTTTTTTCACTGAAATCATATAAATAAAAAAAAAATTTTAAATGAACTTTTAAAGAAAAAAAAGGGGGGAACTGTTAAAAAACGTTCAAAAAAAGTTCGGTGGTTAAGGGGACCTGCAGAAAGCAAACGGGGAAAGAGGGTTTTTCCAAACGCATTGATTGGGTAAAAGGAATTTGTCGGACGGGAAAACTAACCCAGTCATTATAAAATTAAAATTAAAAAATAGGTTCTCTTAGGTTTGATAAAATTGAAGATGAATGTATTAACCAAAACTAAAACTCGCTTTTTCTCTGGGGAAACATATTTTGGCCCCAAGGGGGCCGTGGGCGCGCTGTTTTATTTATTATAATTCTGGAAGTTTAACAATCTGTGGGGAAGAAATAGTGTGTGGGTATGTGAATTAGGGAAGAACCGGGTATTATTCTTCACGGAGATCACGAGATAGGGGCGCTCTTGTCTTAGAAAACTTTAGTGGGAACTCTTGCATAGGACAACAGAAAAAATTTCCAAAACCTGATCTGGACTAATTTGTTATTGGAAAATCTCACGCAAGGTGACGACAACAAAGCTGTTGAGCGGGGAATAAAGGATTGTAGATCATGAAACTGATTATTACGTGTTGTAATGTAAGACCGTAGGTTTTATATAAAAAAGGAGTAGATTTTGAGCAAATTTGGGAAGATTTAAAGGGGGCAAGGTCTTCACTCCACTGGATACTTTAAAAAACATTCCTGAGCCCTTAAAAAAAGTGATAAATTAAAAGGTTCAAACCACAACAACATGTTTAAAGGTTGTGAGGACATGGTTGTTGCGCATTACCTTTTTTATAAAAAGGGTATATTTTCCTGCAGTTTCACCATTTTGGGGACTTTCGAAAACACGAAAGTTCAAAACGGAAAGCAGGGTTTAAAAAGATTCGAGCCGTTCTTGGAATCTAATGATGAAAAAGAAAATAGTAGCCTAAATAATATTCCACTGTATTGATGAAAAAAAAAAGGGACTGGTGCTCTTATGGTTGCTAGACTCATATAATAATTTTGCTAACAAGACCTTTACCTTACTAATTTTGTCATTTGAAACATGAAATTTGGCAAAAAAATTTTTTCATGGCCATTTCAAATGATGACAATTAACTACCCTTCTAGTCACTCCAGAAAGAAATAAATAGCGTATAGTTGGTAAGGAAGAACGGACTCGAATTTAAGGAAAGAGTTCTAAGGGTTCGATCCCCCAGAGAAAAAACTCTAGTGAAAGTTTTCGCTCATAAGAGTATTTCCATCCCCCTGATTTAATGCCAAAAAGAAAATGTTGAAATTTTGTCAACCCATTTGAAATTAAAAAAAAAAAATATTTTTATAAAAATTTTTCTTTTTTTTCCATGGGCCCAAAAAGGATATAAGTCAAACCTTCTTTACAAAACATTATTCTGGGGTAAAAGGGGAAAGAAAAAACTTTCCAAGATAATATATATAGTATAGATTATTATAATAGTTATAATAATATATTATATCAATATTAGTAATATATATAATATATATATATACTATATATATATTTATTAATATATAATATATATATATAGCATATATTATATTATTAATTATGTATAAAATTTTGTGCGTATTCCCAGGGGGGGGGGGGCGCAGGGTGGGGGGAATGATAATAATCTAAATTTTATAGACACAAAAACAATTTTAACACATTTTTCATACATTAATATTAAATGCAAGATTAATAAAATAATTATGTGGCAACGTTTGATCTTCAGGAAACCAAATCTCGTAAGTCCTATAGTTAAAACTTAAAACTTTGTGGTAGTTAACACCATTAGTAAGTTACTACTATTAGTAACCTCGAATTTTTGAAAGAACGTGTAAAAGGCTGTATCAGAGGGCTGGGTATTTTGAAAAATTTACTGTTCCCAAAGAAAATAAAACAAGTTTTCCCAACAAATTAACAGGGACCCAACATGTCCTTTAACTTCCGGGGAAACCGGGGAAAACAAACTTTATTGATTGGTGATATTATCCATTTTTTATAAACACACCAATATTGTTGATTAATATCAAGTATTTGCGGGATAGTTTTTAAATCATAACAGACAAGATGATTTTTTAAATTTATCATATTTTGTTTCATTATGAAACAGGTTGTTAATGTGCCAATATGAGAAGGATAAAAAGATTGTGCAACATTTTTTAAGGAATATAAATTTAGGGAAGTGTTGAGAGAAAATGGATTTAGTAAAAAAAATGATGAAAGCTGAGAATCTAAGTTATATGGAAGTTGAAATTGGGGGCATCCACAGCACAAAAGACGTCCAAAAAAACCAGCAATAGATGAAACTAAGTTATCCTTGTCCGTCAAGTCACAATCTTTCAAAATTGTTCAGATTTTTGGCTCCGAAAAAATTTTTTTACTTGGCAATTTACCCTTGTCTTACTGCTCCAGTTAGAAAGAAGCTTATTCAACGATTTATAAAGGGACTTCTGAAAAAGTACTTTCGAGGGGACAATTTTACCTATTGAGATTTGATAAACTGGACTTGCCCTTCCCCTTTCTTTACGATTTACATCGGAAATAATTGGAACATAAAAAACTGAAGATGGTTATCCTGCGGATTTTTTTGCTCCACTCCATGCCCCGGGCGATTAGAAGTTAAAAAACAACTTTTACGGGTAATTTTTAGTAAAATCTTATTATCTTAAAATTTACCTCCCAATTTTTGTTTTAGAAAATTTAATATTTGGGTCCTTCCACCCAAATTTAATATATAATATATATATACTATATATTAAATATATTAGTATATATACATATATTACTTTACATATTATATATATATATGTACATAGATATAATGAATTATATAGTAATATACGCTATAACATATATATATAACTATATTATATATATATATATATATTAAGAAACGGATATTTTTGTCTGGGCCCCCCCCGAAAAAAGATTTCTGGATTTACGCCCCGCATTATATATATTATAGTTATATATATATATACATATTTAATATATATATACTATATATATAATAAGTATATATATTAACTATATATAACGTAATTATTATATATATATACTAAATAATATATATTATATATATAATTATATATATATTTATTAATATATTATATATATATATAATATATATTATATTAATTACTATAATATTATATATAGTATTAAGTATATATTAAAAAAAAAATATGGAGAGTAATAAAAAAAGTTTTAACAGGCTACAAAATAAACTTATTGGGTATTTATATTTTAAGATGTGTTGACTGGGACAAAATAGTAAAACGGGAAATCGGCCAATTTAAATGGACACAAGATAATATAAACCTTTAGGGGTCTGTAGAGCCAAAATTTGAAAAGCTATGCGAAAAGGGGATTTTAAAAGGGGGGACCCATTAATTCTTTTCGTTTTATTTTTTTTTTGGGGGGTGAGGAACAAGCATGTTTTATAAGAGTTCATAAAATATACTAAGTGTTCTAAACCCCCTCCGCACTAAAAACCCGCATTTGGGAAAAACATGCCGCATAAAATAAGCAAAAACTGCCGGACTAAGCGGGAAATTGAAGAAGAACTTGGATGTTATGCAGGGGGCAACTTAAATTTTGGGAAGGGTTTAAACGTCGGGACCGCCATTTAAAAATGATTTTCAAATCATGGGCATAAAAATTTAACCTTTAAAAAATTTGGCAAGCGAAAAAAAGTTTTGTTTAAAGAAAATACAAAAAATAGAAAGGGAATTATTTCCTAGGATTAAAGGCATTTTGAAAGACTTACGAATAAGGTAATTGATGGGGACCAACCCAAAAACTACAAAAAAAACCCACAAATAAAAAGAAAAAAGTATAATTAAAAACAAACATGGGACCAAAAACTGACCATATTAAACGTTTACAGCATAAGAAAAAGTTTAAGATTCTTAATTTCGCTATCGGGTCTTACCACCATGTAAAAAGTAAGATTTTTTATAAATTCGGTCTTAAAATAATTTTTACAAACTATACTAAACTAATAAAAATTGTTGTTGCATAAAGTATTGTTATTAAACTTGAAAGCATATATATATATTATATATATATATATTATATAATATTAATTAATTATTATAAATATTGGTATTTATTATTTAATTAAAATTAAATAGCTATATAAATTATAATATATTTATATATATATATAATATATATATTAATTATATATTATTATATATAATATATTAACTATATATATATAATAGATAAAATAACTAATTTATATATTAATATTATATAATATATATTATATATATATAATCAATATTTATATATATTACTAGTATATATATTAATATATATTATACTTCTAGGGACCCAATACTGGGCTGGATAAACTTTCGCTATATAGATATAATAGTATACTATAAATATTACTTATAATAGTATAGATTATTTAAATATATATATATTTATATATAATATATACTAATATATACTATATTATATATACTTATATATATTATTATATATATATAATAGTATTAATAGGTAAGTATAGTTAATATATATATTATATATTATTATATTATATATATATATATATATATATAATTTTAATATGTATTTAATTATATATAATAATATAAATAATATTATAATATATATAGTTACTATATATATAATATATATATATTATATATATATAGCTAGTGATTTAATTAATATATATATCGTATAATATTATATTTATTATTAATATTATTATATTATTATATAGTATATAAATTATTTATTATATATTATAATATATATATATATATTATATAAAAATATTTCGCAAATTTAGCTTCAATTGAGATAGGACATTGTTACTATCTTACTAATAGGCTTAAAAATATTAGTGTATTCCATTGTCTTTCAGTGATAATAATATATTATTATATTATTTTATATAATATATAATATATATATATAATATATATATATATATATATATATTATTATATATATATATACTATATTATATATATATATTATTTATATAGCTATAATATTTATATTTTATATATTTATTAGTATATATATATATATATATAATATATATTAAAATAATATAATAGTATATATAATATATATATTATAATATATATATATATATTAATATATATATTAATATATTTATTATATTGGTGGGTCTGATTATCCCACATTTTGTCTTTTCCAGTCCGATATAATATATACTATTATAATTAAATATATTATATATATATTTATATATATATATATTAAAACTTATTATATTTAGACCTATGATATTAATATAAATTACCTTGTGTAAATTGTATGTGAAATTATATATTTTTTATTTTTATCATAGCATATATATAAAACAAGCATTATAACTTTGGATTTTGTGTTTAGATAGTCGCTCTTCACGCGTAATTCTTTTGTCTGTCCAATGTCCGTAGCCCCTATTTAATTTTACTTTGTCTAGGTTTATTTCTTCGAAAAAAATTGGAAAATAAAATAATAATTATTGAATACAAGATAATAATTAATTAATGTAATAATAATAATAATAAATAATAATAATCAAATTATTCAAGCCTCTATAATTTATTCCTACTTCATTTCATTGTCTAATTAATGGACCAAAACAAAATGTCTGAATAATAAAAAAAAATTTTACGTTTAATACCTGGTAAACTTGTAGGATCATTATAGAAAGTGGGGGCAAAAAGCACCTTCATACGGCCACATTTACCACATAAGGCAACAATCTCGCACACGCCCCAACCCACACATTAACACACAACAACTCGCCAAAAACGTATTATATAGTTCATCTTCCACCTTATTTGCAATAGACAAGAAAAATCAAAGAAAAGAATAAAAGAGTAGAGGAAAAGAATAATCGAGGTATAGTAAAAACGAAATAATTGTCAATAAATTCCAGTTTTAAATAATTTTTCAATTTCATAAATAAGGGACATAAAAAAAGAATTTATCTAGTTATTTTTCAATGTATTACAAAGTAATAATCTGAAGGTAAAATTAAAGATATCGTAAACACCCTGTATATATTAATATATATATTTAATAACTTCTATTGTACCTATATATATATTATTTATAAATATTATATTATATAATATTATTAATGAAATATTATTATAGTTATAATATTAGTATATACTATGATATTATGATATATATATATATATAATATATTATATATATTTTTAATCACAAAAAAGAAAAAGTTGATTAAGCCAGTAATAGAAAAAGATTTGGTAATTAATTAATAAATAATAATATTATTAATTATAACAGAATCACAATAATTGAAATATTTAATTAATAATAATAATAATAATTAATATACCATAATAATAATATACATTACCGAAGAAAAGAAGCTCTTGAAAAATTATTGATTACCGATGGCAACATCGTTGAAAACAATTAAGATTTCCCTCCGTTCTACTGGAGGGAAACAAAAAATCCAAAAATTTTTAATATTAAAATTCATTACTCAATATCTAAAACCTTCTAAAATAAATAATAAATAATAAAATAATTAATAATAATTAATAATTAATAATTAAATTAATTTAATAATAGATTTAAACTAATAATAATGTTAATTAAACTTTCATTTTCACTTTGCCAGACGTGGATTCATGTGACAATAACGGGTTTGGGTTTCTTCCTCCTTTCCACCTTAAAGTCCACCTCCCCCCCCCCCCCCCCCGGGCCCTCTCAAGCCACATTCCGACTAAAATTCTTTTCGAAATGCATTTCAATTTCAAAAGAAAATTTTTAGTTCTTCAAGTGTGGAGGAAGAGGAAGAGAAAGGAGGGAGGGAAATATTTGGGGGAGAATAGGGACAAAGATAAATTAAAAATTAAAAAAAAAAAGAATAGAGGTATTATATAGTATATAGTATTAGTATATATTAAGTAATATATATATATATATTATAAGTATTTATATATATATAACTATTATATTTATCATATCTATACTAATATAAATAATATACTACTACTAATATATTAGTTATATATATAATATATATAATGTTCGGATGTCGAGACATTTTAATTAGCCCACCGCGATTTGGTGCGTAATTTTTTCCAACCCATTCCGCCGGGATGGCGGATATTTAATGTTCCACATCCGCGGGGATTTGGATGTTTCAGCTAATATAGGTAATATATTACTATATATAATATGATACTACTATATATATATATTATAATTATAGTATAATATATTATATTGATAAATATTATATATATATATAATACTACTATATATTTATATATATTTATAATATAAAATATATATAAATATAAAGTATTACTTTTACTTCGTCAAAAATAATAAAACGCACACTAGGGATAATTGTCCCACTCGACAGGAACGGGAACAAGCCCCTAACCCCCACGAAAAACCCCCATTAACCCAAAAACCACAGGGACGACGAAGCATTCAGTTTTTAACTTATGTTATCCTCCCGCACGAGAATTTCGCTGCCCAGTTATTTGAGGGGGCCGGGTCACCCGCGATAAATTTAAGAAAAACAATAAAACCACCTTGGAGAGGTGGGATGGTAGATGTTAGTGTCGGGGATAATCGAGCGAGGATATTCCCACGTACGAAAAGGCGACTACCGATTAAACAGGAGGAGGGATAGTGTGTCAACTTCAAGGAGATCAGTTGCCATGCAGGATAACCAAACAGGTTTGGGAAGGGAGGAATTTCAACGGGGAATTTACAGGGAATAGGACTCTTATTCTGGAACGCAAAGTTACGGAAAAAGGTGAAGAAAATGAAAAGCGGGAGGGAATTCTTCATAAAAAAGTGTATGAGTAGGATGATTGGCTTTCGTTGGACTGGTGAAATGGATGAAAGAGGAAGGTGTGTGGTTGTGGTCGTGCTGGAGTGGGTAAACTTCAAAAAATATTGCTCAAATTTGGGCGTTAAATGAAAAGTGAATAGTTAAGATTTTATGTGTGGGGTTTGAAATAGTGATAAGAATAAAATAAAGATACTTTTAAGGGAGATTGAAGGTAAATATAGAAAGGAGGAGGGAATGTACGGGCTAAATTAGAATAGAGTTTGAAGAAAAAGTGAGAAATGGTAAATTTCTTTTACAGGTAATAGATGGAATTTTACTGGTGATAATGATCAAGGAAAATGGAAAGCGAGATTGTGGATTTGGAAGGATTGGCACTATAGCTATCCTTATAATTTAATTGGATAAAGGGAGGATTAAAGGGGGAAAACTATAGAGGAAATTAGTTTATTGGGATTTTAAGCAGATATTATTTCTGGTATTTTATTCAAAAAAAAGAGGGTCTTCTATGGACTGACGGGAAGGGGGACCTAAATTGCGCGAAAATAACAACCAAAGGGTGCATTTCGAAAAGTGGTTAGGGTTGTTTCCAGTGTAGATCCAAAATTTTCGTTACCCACACATTGGGGAAATAAAATGAGTTGAGGGAAAAAAGGGAAAATTGAAAAAGAAGAATAAAAATATGGATTTAGGATTTTTATGGAATTGCCAACAGGTGTTATTGGGACAGTGTATATAATTTGGTGCAAATGTCGGTTTTCTCTGTACAGTAAATTATATTTGGTTGTTATTCCGTGTGATCAAGGTATCGAGGAAGGGGATAGAGTTGTTGGAAGGCATATCTATTGTATATTGGACTGAAGGATGAATAGAGTTAATATAGTTTAGAACATCATTAGGGTTTTTATTATGAGGGAGGAAGACAAAAAAGTCATCTACGTATCTAATCCAAAAGGGATATATAGAAATTATATACATTTAAATTTTAAATTAATGAAAAAAAGAAGAAAAGAAGGAAAGGGAAAAAAAAGGAAAACATATTATAATATTATTATATAGATTATTAAATATTATTATATAATATAGTATATATATATTAATAATATTACTTATGTGTATATAATATATTATATAAGTATATTAATATATTATTATTAATATATATATATTAATATCGTTATTCTTTCTAGTTTATAAATATTTATGTGTATTAGTATATATAAATATTATATATATTATATATTATATATATATATATATATATATTATATATATATATATATATATATAATATAATATATGGAGGAGAGAGAAAAGATTAAAAAACCAAAAAAAAATCTAAAAACCAAAAATTTAATTAAACTTTCAAAATATTTTTATGGCATTCCGCAACATCCGCATTCTTATACTTTAACGGACCGGTAGAACGGCGGATAGTTTTCAAGAAAAATCGTGGAAAATGGCGATGTTAAATACATCACTAATAATATATATATGGGCGCTATCCTCCGTATGTTCTTAGAACTATGTAGGACCTCCTGCATCAAATGAGCTAATATAGTAATTCAGTGATGGGACCGAATTAATTTCGTCATCCCGTTTCCATCGGCCAAAAAAATCGGGGCAATTTTTTTTCCAAATCGTCATCGTTCAATCGTCATCGTCATTTCGGTCATTTCGTTTCATCCGGGCAAATTTTTGCCGATTATTCTTGCGGATTAATTGAAACAATTTAAGGAAATTTTGAAAAAAATTTAATTAAAAACTCAATTAATAATAATAAATTAAATACATAAATAAATAATAATAATAAATTAATAATAATAATTAATAATAATTAATAATAATAAATAAATAATAAAAATAATAATAAATAATAATAAATAATAATAATAATAATAATAAAATAATAATAAATAATAATAATAATATTAACATAACTGAATAAAATAGTAATATATATTATATAATATATAAATATATATATATATAAGTATATAATATTATTATATATAATATATATATATATATATAATTATTATATTATATATATTATATATTATATATATATATATTATAATATCATATATATACTTAATATAATATATATATATTCATAAAAAAAAAACCCATTTGGCTTAAAGTATGTATGACATTCCAGTGCCTAAATGGTTCGCCTTTCTGTTATGCGGTCATATCCACACACTCATCCTTCAGACAGCATATCATATACACATATACTTATATCCCACACCCCTCCTTTCTAGACCAAAAACCATCTTACATTTACATCCCTAATCCCTTATATCCATTACGTGTAGGGGAGAAAAAAAAAAGTTGCGCCAAACATCGTATGTCTTTGGGTTTGTGTTAGAAAAGAGCGGGACTAAAGGGACGGTGGGTGTTAGGATGGCTGTCCTAACTTAACACTTTTCTTTTGCTAGGAATTGCTTAATGCATGGCCTCGGAGAAAAGGTGTGATGGGGCACAGTAAAAGCCACCCTTCTATGCCTAAAAATGTATGAATCGTATGCTTGCATATGATAAATGTTCCAGGTAGGAATAAATGTTTGAGAAGATTGAGAGAGGGAGGGTGATGGATGTATTTAGGAAAAAGGGGCGCAAATTTGAAATTTTCTGCTCGCTCGTTACTGAAAAACAAAGATGAAAACGGAAAACGGTGGAAAATGAGGTGGAGGTGGTGGTGTGGAAATGTGGTTATGTTTTGCTGTGGGGAAAGGGAATGAAGAGGGGATGAAGGGATTGCCAATTTCTTGATGAGTGAATTGCTGGTTAAGAGAGCTATGGTAGATTTTGTGTGTTGAAGAAACAAGTACCATAGGAAGTTCTAAAGGTTAAAATTGGGAAGTTCTGGGAAAAAAGGTCAAAAAAATTTGTTTGGTGGTTGCGCGGGAAAACAATATTGATCATCTGAGGGGTTTTAAAATGTTGAAGAGGAAGTAACGATTTTCTTGGGATAATCCCTGGAATGCGATGTTATTGATGGGAAAGGAATAAAGAAAGAATTCAGTTCATTTGCCCAAAAAAATATCTGGCCCATTCAAGGGGATTTTTTTTAACAGTTGTCCGACGACCCACCTCAACGGGCAAGGGACGCCCGCTATTTTCAAGGAGAAGAAGGTTATGTAAGTGATACTCTCAAAAGGTGTTCAACTCCCTCTAAATGCCGCAAAATTACCCGCATATTTGAGCACAGGGGACCGGGCAGGTTTTAAAGTGAGTGAGGAATTAAAATTCAGTAAGGGGGGAAATTAAAACAAAGGTGGGAAGAGGGGAATTCCACAAAGGAACAAGAGCGGTGGGGGAAAAGAAGAAGCACCCACAGCAAGAAACTAGCCTGGAGTTACCCCAATTTTGTTCAACCCACAAATTTACTCGTGCCTCAGGATACAAGGCCCCACCCCTTGGTGCTACGAAAAGGGCGGCGTCGTTAAAGGTGGGTGGGTAACGCGGAAGTGATTATTAAAGTTCCTCGAAGGCAACTTTTGCCGCTCACATGCACACCCCAAAAATCGAACAGACCACCACCAAACGGTACACACCCGTTAATAGGATAAGAGATAAACAAGCACCAACAATCACCCGCGCCATCAAAAAAGATAGCTCAGGGGTCAAGTGTTTACTGGAACAGTAACAGAATACCAGATATTATAAGGCCTTTATTTTGGCCGTTTGGAACTCGGACACCTGTCCAAAAAAGCCAGGGGTTGAAAAAATCAGAGCCACCCCCCTCACCCCAGATAATGTTGAGAGGCGAAGATTTACTTTATAATTACATGGGCGAGGGATGAGGGGGACCTTTGATATTAGCTGCACGCAAATGAGAAAAGGAAGAAAGATCTCACCAGTCTAAACAGAACTTCCAATTCTTTGAGGCCGCCTTTGCAAAAACCGTTGGTGATGTGAGGTTTCCAAGATATTTTTTTGTGTCATGTTAAGGCCCAAGGGATGCTATTATGTTTCAAACCAGGAGGAGACGATCAAGGGGAACCTTCGGAAAGAGATAGGAAAGTTAGAAGGTATTTTGGAGGGGATTGATATTTGTAGAAGTTTGGGTTTTTAAAAGAATTGGGGAATTTCAACAAAATATTTCTATCTATTCAGCCAGAGAATAAAAATCAGGAAGGGAAAAGATTGAAAACACGGAAAAGAAGGCAATTCTTAGAATTAAAAGAGGAGTTAAAATTGGATATGAGTGTTAAAAGGAAAATGGAATGGTACGAGACTCTTCCATCGGCGAAATAACGAAGTGGGATAGCGAGTTAGAGGTGCCAGAGTTGAGGAAATAATCATTTAATTGGGAAACAAGTAGGAATAAAGGGAGGCAGATAAGAACCAGAAAAAACCCTGAGGGCGAAAACAACCATTATTGACAGAAAGGAAGGAAAAGACAGTCGCGCCCTCCATCAACAATAGATGATATTGAGCATTTTGAAAGAGAAAAGCTTAGGGACATTCACATAAGCAATTAAAGGAAGGAGGAGGAAACCCAAAGGGGAGGGGGAGCTCTGGGAGAGCATGAACGGCATTGTTGCCCAATACTCAGTCAAAAAATGACTTGTGGATATTTGTTCAAGCCGCCAACCCACGCAAAAAGAGGTTCTTCCCCGGTAGTTGTCCCTTAAGAAAGCGAAAAAACCATTTAAAATTCGCGTTTGATGGGTAGGGAATGTATATTCCCGGCCAGTAGGGACTCCGATTTGCAACGAGAAAAGGCCGTTTACTGGCGATCGGAATGAGTTTCCAAGATGATCTAAATAAGTGACGTTTGAGAAGGGTTTAAAGATCTTAGATAAGGATTTAACAATGTGAAGAGCTAAAACAGGGGCGATAGTTAGGAAGGATCAAAGAGCGGGCTTCCCTTTTTTCGGATAAAAGGTTGGGACCATGTGGAGGACCTACTTCCAACACTAAGGGGAAAAGTGTAGTATTGGAGACATAGGAGAATATAGGTTGAAGCGAGGGGCCAGAAGGAAGATTAGCCTGTTTTCAAAGTTTGGGAAGGACGAATTAGCCAAACCTAACAATGATCAGAATCGACCACATAAAGAAGGAGGAAAAGGAGCAGAAATGTACAGAAAGTTGGCTTTAGAGATAGAAAAGCATTGTTTTTCAAGTTAGGAGAAACACCAAGGAAGGTTAGCGCATTTTCCTTTGAGAAAGGCCCGCTTTTGCCTCGTCGGAAGAAGTATCACCACAACGAATGTTTCTAGCACTGAAATGAAAATTAATCGAGAGTGATAGGAGGGATACGGGAGGGAATTTCCCCCCCCCCCCCCCCGGATAGGCCACTGTCTCTAGTTCTGAATTGGGTTCAAGAGGAACAAGGGCACGATACCGAAAACTATGGATTATGGAAGGAAAGAAAAAGATTTTTTAGTTTTAGAGATGCAATATGACGACAACTAGAATCGAAAAAGGGAAAAAAATTTAGCTGGAAGGAAGGAATTGGAACTTGGCTCCATCCATCAACGATTACAGCTCCTTCCTTATCTTTTAAATTTCTTCTTTAACATCCATCATATATTTCAACATCTATGTAGCCACTTGCGTATCATCTGCAAACTTGGAAATAAACCTTTACAATTTAAGGTTCCCCTGTTTAAAACTAAACTATTTTATAATAATACAGGTATTTGAAGAAAAATATAATACTTTCTTGACCTAAGAAATCGTTTACGGACCACAAAAATATGGGTCTCCTCAATTTCCATTAATAAATTTAACCCTTTTCATTTTATTTAATACTACTTATTTATTAATTAATTATTTATTATTATTATTATATTTATTATGAAGACTTAAGGAATTCAAAAAAAATTTGGGGATGGCCTAAAAATAATTCGGGGGAGGGTTGAAAAACCCCTGACCCCCCCTGTTCTTTAGCAGCCTTGTATAAATATATATAATTATATATTCTATACTACTTATATACTTAATATATACTTATAATGATATTTATATATACTATATATATATAATTATATACTACATAATATATAATATATATATATATTATATATATTATATAGGTTACTAATAAGAGAAAGAGGAGAGAGGAGGAGAAAGAGAGAGAGAGAAGAGAAGAAATTGTTATATAAAATAGTTTTATTCAAAATTAATTCGTCATCGTTCATCGGGGAAAGAAAATAAATTTGCTCTAATCGTCATCGTCATCGGGAAAAATTTCATAATCGCGGTCCATCCACTATTATATTTATAGTATAATATATATATATATATGTATTATAATATTATATATAATCATTATATATATACTATAATTATATATATACATATATATTATATTATATATATATATAGTATAATATATATATATATATAATATATAATATATTAACCTAAATTGTGGCCACTCGTGCCCCAAAGTTTGGGGCCTTATGGCCACAGTATACTTTTCCAAATTAATTTTCCTTTTAACCCTACCCACCCAATTTAGATAATAATTACAATTTAAAAACTGTATTAATTTAACCTATACTATATCTAAAATTAATTGTATTTAACCAAACTCAAATTTTGTTTGAAGTCGTTCATTTGTTGCTTAAACCCAATTTTTCAGGTTGAAAAAGAAATAGTTAATTTCCTCCCCTTTTAATGGTTTTAAATATACTATATATATATACCGTACTATATATAATTAATATATTATTTATTAATATATATTATTATATATAATATATATATATATATATATAATAGTATATATTATTATACTATATAATATATATATTAGTATTATATATATATATATTTATTAATATTATTAATTCTCTTATTACGCTTGAAATGTGGCAATCCTTAACTATATTATGGACGCCTAGGGTTTCATGTTAAAATGTGTCCGCGGAAAAGACGGCCATCTTTAGGCATAAATACCAATAATGGGGCACTATATAGTGACTGAAGTGATACTATCTTTCGCCAGTCGCTATATTAAAAGCTAATCTTATTTATTTCCATAGATCGTAAAGAGGAAATTCCTTTTAGTTTTTAAAAAAATTTAAAAATTTGTGATCTAATTTAAAAATTAAAATATTGCCTGAAAGAAAAAAGAAACCCCCAGTTCATTCCTTGTGTTTTTATTTTTTTATAAGACAAAAACAAGGAAAAGTTGCAAAAACTGAAGTAATAATTAGTTCAATTACATTATTGAAAAATGGGGACTATCAATTTTTCATTATACTGTAAATGAAGTATTATTTTGTGTTAAAAAATCTTTTTAGAGATATTAAATCTTATTCAAAAAAAAAAAACTAGAAAATTACATTTGGAAAAAAAAAACGGGGGACTAGTTTACCTTTTTCAAGTGTAATTTTATAAATTTTCTAAATAGTTAATTAATTATAAAGTGTTATTTTTATGTAAAATTATCAAATAACAATGCAATTTGTTGCCTTTCCAGAATGGGGGTTATATGTTTTTAATGCGTTTAAAACAAGCCTTCCTTTTTAACAGACCAGTTACGCAAAAAGGGATCCCTTTGCGTTAATTTAGTGAGGGGACATATTGCAGCTTAAAAAACTTTGACAAAAACCAAGTGCCAACAAAAGCTTCTATAAATGGGTTTTTCTGGGGGCAAAGTAGGGGAATTTTTCATTCTCCTGATTCGTGTTCCAATGGCCGAGGGACCTTTAAAGGGAAGGTGGCGAAGGAGGGACGAGCTTCATTTCAAGTCATTCTGGCTTAGGTTTAATTCTTTACCTAGCAGCCAATTGCTCCAACCCCTCAATTACAGAAAAAAAAAAAGATTTATTTCACGGAGAAGAAAAATTGTAAAAGAATTCTTAATTTCTTTAGCCCACATAATTAGCAACTTATACTAAATTTCACTATTATTTGGAAACCTTTTTTACTCTAAACTTAAAAAAAAAAGCTAAAAAATTACATTCAAACCAATTGGTTCATTAAAACTTTCTTTTAGGGTTGATTGCTTTCCCAGAAATATTCTATTTAGTCTGAAACAAAGATATGGGGCGCCGAAAATGGTGATGAAAGAAATTTGAATTGCAGAATTGGCCAAAATTTTCCAGGGGACCAAAAAAACAGGGATTTTTCTTTTCAGTATGCGGGAATTTTCTCTGGGGGCTTTTGCTTTTCGGAACCACAGTTTTCGGTCTTCAAACAGGCATGGGTTAGGGACAAGGTTGTGGTAGGGCCAACGCGGATTTATCAAAAAGTAGCATTTCGAATTATTCTTAGACTTTTCTTGCCACTTCATAACATTGCGGCGGAGGAAAAAGCTTTCTCTTTACACCCAAAGCAAAAACCGTGCGATTCGAAAAAGAGAGAGAACTTACAAAAATTTGGAGCATGGCAGAGGAAACTTAGTAATTTTTGTCCAGTTTCAAAAGAATTCTTGAACTGAGAAGTGCGAATCATTCTCCACAGTAAAGTT
The DNA here is from genome assembly GCA_015478945.1 of Trachelipus rathkii. Classification (NCBI taxonomy): domain Eukaryota; kingdom Metazoa; phylum Arthropoda; class Malacostraca; order Isopoda; family Trachelipodidae; genus Trachelipus; species Trachelipus rathkii. The sequence goes on from JABUQX010044520.1 coordinate 19,431, forward strand.
TAGAGAAAAGCAGTCATCAAAACTTATACCAAATATTTCTTGGACCAGCATTCTCCAGTCAATGTTCACTGTTTACTTTTTCCATTCACGGAAAACTTGATCAGCAGCCATTAAAAAGATTTCAAAGTAGGCTACCAGCTTTTTAGTAGATTTATTCACCATCTTCCCCTGGTCCTCTATTAAAACCATAACCACGCGAAAGATTGGGAAAAAAAGTCTAAAGGAAATTTAGGGAAAGAAGAAATTATTGCAAAAAGCTATGCCTCAAAAGTCAGGAGGAGACTGCTCCTTCCTCCAGATATATTATATAATATATATATTATATATTATATTATATATATTATATATTATATATAGATATCTAAAATATAATAATATTTAATAATTATAATAATATATATATTATATTTTATATATATATTATATTATATATTATATATATATAATTATATATATATATAATATATATATATTATTTATAATATATATAGTATATATCGATGAATGATCAGGATGTGTCTCTTAAAGATTGCCATGACGTGAAAAAGATGTCTGGACTTCTTTTGCCTTGGGATTAAAAGATTGTCCTGACGTTCACAGAATTATTGGCATTGAGTATAGCCAACCAAAACCATCATAACCATTATTTTTTAAAAATCTATATAAAATTTTCTTAATTAAAGGCATCATACATTTATTTTCAATTTTCAAATTAATTTTCCTTACCACTCGAGATAATCCATGGAGGTTTCATGAATAAAAAAAATTTCTTTTAATAGAGAGATGTTATTTTTACAATTTCTCTTTCATTTCACAATTTCACATTAACCATTCAAAAGACTATTATAATATAATATAAACTATTATATATATATATATAATTATATTATATTATAATATATAATATCAATAATATTATATATATATATTAAATATTATATTATATATATACTATATATATATTAAATTAAAAACAACACGATAATACAATAATATTTATAATTAGTATTATTTGACTAACCTTCAAAATGAATCCCATTTGATTGCAGATCCCGGACCGTACCCCACACCCATTGGGGGACACCAGGCTATAAAAATTAGGAGTAACCAATATGCTACAGCATGACACAATCACAGCAACAAACCCTTTCCATTAAGACGGTAAATTAGTTATGAAATTAGCTTTAAAAAATAATAAAATAAAAAACAAATAACAAAAACATAGTAATAATAGGGTAAAATCTGTTATTCTAGGCGATGACAAATAAAACAAATGATCCGGCGAATATTTTCCACAAAGATATTATTTTACAAAAAATAAAGGAAAAAGTGGCCTTTGTTTTTTTTTTTTTGGCACTTTACAATCGTATTGCCCTATGCAATGCTGCGTCTAAGAGGGTTAAATTAATGATTAAAAAAATTATTGTCGCAGATTCTTTTTACAGGTAGCCTTTACAAACCAAATTTTACTTCTTTCATCAGTCCGACCAAACATGTAATATATATGGTTTGCGTTTTAAATTAAAAACGGCAAAACCACAGTTTGCATTCAAAGCTTGGCCCACCTTATTTGGATTATGAACTCCACGGTACTTTACGAACTTGACGAATATTAACGGGGAATTCAAAAAATAAGGATATGCACCTGTTTATACTACAAAAAAAAATTTCAAATTAATAAATGAAACAATAAAACATTAATTAAAATAAAAATAAGCTTATGACCTTATTTTATAATTTATTTTAAAATGGAAAAGTTTAAAACTTAATTTATATAGTTATATAAATATATATATACGCATAATTATATATATAATTCTTATAGTATTATTATATATATATCATTAATATTATGTATAATATTATATATATACACCTAATAGACAAACCAACCAAAATCTATATATATATACTACCGTTATATTATACTTATATACTTATAATATATATATAATATATACTATTATATATATCGAAGATATATGATGATATTACACGCATTTTTGGATTGTAGACAAGACTAGTATTACTTTTTTTATAAAACTACGTTAAGAAGCAATGTGTAGTGGGTTATTGATACGTTATAGTCTGTTAAGTTTATTGTTTGCGTTACCGCTTAGAACAATGAATCATTTAAATTTTAAACTTTTTTTTAAAAAAATATTTTTAAAAGGTGGTAATGCTGTTTTTATTACTAATAGATTTTTTTAAATCTATGGAATCTTAGCAGCAGTTTTATTTCACCTTTTATGAAATGGAAATTGTGTTCTTAATCCATCCCCGCAAAAATCGATATGATTAAAAATGGAGGGTGGATCGTTTTTTTAAAAACTGGAACATTTTAACTATAACAAAATTATAAAAGTATTTACCTCTACTCGAAATTCATTAATATTAATTTATATTAAACTTTCATTGCACACATTTATATAATAAATATATATATATTATCACCAGCACAAACTCATTCTCCTTTAGCTCGAACTCAGTTGTACGTTATGACAAAGGCAAGGAGCAGTTTAAAATTCTCGTCGGTCATTGGCCGAAAGTTATCACGTGACATAATACAGTGGTGCCACATTTTCAACGTAAACGTTGCTATAGAGATTTTTTTTAAAACCTTTACTATCCCTAAGCCAATACTTCTCAACATAGTTTTCCTTTACTCTATAGTATTAGGTTTGTATTTACGCATGTTTTATTCATACTACTCGTTATATTGTGTATGGCGGGGGTTTCAATACTTTGTTCGGTATTGTATTTAAGTTTTTATGGTTTTTCGGATTTACCCCTAAAATAAGTAATTGTACCAAAATGTAAAATTTACCAGTGAAAAATAAAAATGTATTAATATATATATTATATATATATATATATATAATATATATATATATATATATATAATATATAATATATATATAGTATATATTATATTAATATATCTAGATATATATTATAAAGAGTAATATATATTAATAAAAAATATTATTAAAATATATAATTTTATAAATAAAATAAAAAAATTATATTTATAATAAAAATATATATTACTATATATTATATATATATA
>JABUQX010044520.1:27500-31261 GCA_015478945.1 Trachelipus rathkii
AATGGCACGGACTAAATTTATTTCTTGGGCGGCACAGACTCCAAGCCAATCCCATTCTCATAATGCGCAGTTAAAACTTTTATTCTGAGCACCTTGAACGAGCCTTACACTTTTTACTGTTAAAATTCATTTGCCACTTATCTGCCCACTCAAGAAGTTTATCAAAATAATTTTGAATCTTTATACATCCATCACTATGCCTTAGTGAGGTAGCCACTTTGGTATCATCTGCATACTTAGAAACCTTACATATAAGTCCCTGGTCTAAAAGTCATTTATATATATGAAGGACACAATAGTGGCGCCCGAGCACTGAAGTCCTTGGGACACCACCTTCACTATTTTCCATGAGACTTAATTGCCATTTTAGTTGGACAACAATGTTGTTCAATTTCAACAACCACTCTTTAATCCCACCCATGTACCACTCCACCTATACCTCATTGCAATAACTTCCCCATCAAAAGCTCTTTATTAAAAAATATATATATATATTTAACCAACCCTTATAAAAGGATTCAAAAAATGTAAAATTTAATAATACATGTGAATAAATAAAAATAAAAAAACTATGCAGATAAAACCCGTATAAACATTTACTTACTTCTTGAAAAAAAAAATGATTCCCCCCTTAACTCCCACAATGATATTATCATCAAAAAAAAAATTTTTTTAATTGTTTTATGAATAAATCTAAAAATAATTAAAAATCAAGCCCTAAGTATTCAGTGACTAATGAGTAAAAAACCCTTTGTCACTATATGATAAGAGTTATCGCCAGGGCTGGGGAAGCCTTTAATGTTTTTTTTGACAGCTCCACACCAAAAAATAAAAAATACCCCGACTCACGTACCACTGGTTATCGAAATAGGCATCAACCCCCACCCCCACCCCCTTCTAGAGGAAGAAGGATCTCAACATTTGATTAAAAGAAAGAACATTCACTAATACTTACGATAATTACCAAAAAAATTTCACGTACTTAAATTAACATTTAAAAAAATATTAAAAGAGCTAAAAAAAAAATATATATAAAGAAGTCATTTATTTAAAGATTATTTTAGTAAAATTATTTATCAACACATATTTCTAGTATATATTATTATATATTTTATTTTTTATATTTCAAATCGATGAGGAAGAAAAACTGCAAATTTTCAATAATATATATATATATATATAGTATATATATATATATATATTATATATATATTTTTATTTATTTTCATTTCTTATTATTATTTATATTTGTATTATTTTTGGATATATATATATTATATACTTATATATATATATACTTTCGCTCCTATTGGTAAATATAATAAAAGCTTCTTATATATATTATCATTATTATATTTTATATATAATATATATATCATATATATTATATATGTATATATTATTATATATTATAATATACTACCGGTGAAACTAGGAAGAACGCTTACTTCCTTTTCGCATTCAACTATCTCGAAACTAAAAATTTGGACACAGAAGAACTTTTAATTAGTATTAGGGATCTCAGCGTATGAAATTGTAATGCAGACAAATGAATTTTTTTTATTTTTTTTTATTTTTTTATAATATTCTCCAAAACTACGAACGGTAAGCAAGAAAACTAATAACTATATTTAGAATCAGCCTTATGAAATTTGTATTAAAAAAAAAGAAAAAAAAATTTTTTCTTTTTTTTTATATTCTTCAAAAGAATACCCATGGGTAAACCGCAAAGATCGCATAATAGTCGGGGTCTTCCTCGGCCTCCTGTGGGTGCACGACGGGCGGGTACTTCGTCCCCTCAACTGTCCCACCGTCGGCTCGAGCCCCTAAAAAAAATTCATACGCTGATTTCCAAATATGTTATTATCATAATTTTTTTTTTCCTTATATTTTTTTATCATTTGACAAATTATCAGCACGTCCCTGATTCATATATGTTATTAAGTTTTCTTTTCTTCACCTATCGTAGTTTTGGAGATATAAAAAAATTAATAAAAAAAAAAATTAAAATTTTTTTTTCTCTCCATTTTCCATACAAAAAATTTCATACGCTGGATATCATATATGGTTTATCAAGTTTTTCTTGTACCTGCATCTTAGCTTACGTTTTTCGAGATATGATTGGCGTAACTTCCTTTAGTTTGGCCCATATATATATATATATAATATATATATATATATAATATATATACTATATTATATATATATATATATATATAATATATATATATAATATATATATATATATATAATATATATATATAATATATACTTATATATATATTATATAAGGCTCGTGGCGTAGGAGATTGACCTCGCCGACTCATGCGAGAGGACGTTGGTTTTCAATCCTCCTCGCATAGCAGTCTGAAGTTTTATCTCCTGGGGGCAATGAATTACAACTCGGCTGCCGAACACTTGGTTGGCCGACAGGCTTGGATAACGCGGCCTTAAAGTTCGATTTCCTCTAGTCCCCCCATGGTTTACCTCTGAGAAGGGGAATTAAGCAAAGTTAAAGGAACGTTTATATATATATATATAATATATATATATATATATATATATATATATATATATATATATATAATATAATTATATATATATATATATTATATATTATAATATATATATATATATATATATATATATATTGAAAGGTTTGAAAATAAGATGAGTTTTCTTTGTCTAACGTCGTTATTATAACTCCTTCTCCCAATCAGGACCTATAATAATAATAATAATATAATAATAAATAATAATATAATAATAATAATAATAATAATAATAATAATATAATAATAGAATATAATAATATAATAATTAATTTTTAGAAACAAAAAATATATGAAACATGAATAATATGATAATGATAATAATGGAAATACTAATATTGAAAAAAAAAATAATATTAATAATAAATATAATAATATTGATAAACGAAAATAGTAATTTATTAAATATTATAATAATAATATAAATAATAATAAGAGATAATAATAATAAATAATAATAATAATAATAATAATAACTAATAATAATAGGATTAATAATCTAATAATAATAATAATAATAATAATAATAATGATAATAATAAAAATAGATAATAATAATTATAATAATAATAATAATAATAATAATAATAATAAATGATTAATAATAATAATTTATGTGAAAAATTGACAGCTATCATCCTGTATATGGTACTTTTCGGTTTTAATCTCATAACATGCTCCAGATTTTCCGTTATAGACAAATAACTGTTTTATAAATTGATCCTTTTTAATTATTATAAAAAATACTAAATAAAAAAGAATATAATATATATTAATATAATAACCTTATGTAATGTGATTAAAGGTTTACACTCCTTATTCAGCTTCAAAGTATATAATATGAAAAATCCTTAGGTAATATCTTTCGAGTAAGGCCGTCCTCTGAGCCCTTAATTCCAAAGATGGTGGAAGTATGTTCTACCGTTGTTTTGGGAATTAAAGAAATGCGATTATGTGTTTAGCTGAATATGGAAATGAGTTGATAGTATTATTGATGTACCTGAGTTGAGACTTTTTACATGATGAATATTGTTCATACTGTTATCCTGAATAGCAGATTATCTCATCGGCATTTTTTTTGCCCGGTCCTGACGATTGTCCTTGCTTCATATTAATTTACCTGATATTTATCAAATGTGAGATATCGCGAAACAAAGATTGTTTGTTAAGTAAATGAAAGAAATTAAAGAGGGTGATTAATGATATGTA
>JABUQX010044521.1:5000-10000 GCA_015478945.1 Trachelipus rathkii
TACATACGAAGCAATCCTATACATAAGACTTATTTCTATAATTATCTAAAGAAATTAAAAAAATTAAAGACTATATATAGAAGCTTTTCTGTGCTTAATTGGCACTTTGTTCATGAGATAGAGAGACTGAAAAATCAAGGTGTGGCTAAGTATGATGTCGGCGGTTTCATAAGTTGGTTGTATTGACGAAATCTTGTTGGACTAAATTTCCACCCTAAGAGCTTCCACGAACCCGCGACGGCCCTCACTATGGCAAGTCATCAATGTAGGGTTCATCCCTTGTCCCAGGTGGGTCACAACCATACCCCTTCACAAAACCCCGTCACTCCTATTATGCACCTTTTTTCTAGCCTCTGCCAAACTCACACTCTCTCCTCCAGGCATCTTTACTGACTCAATCCAGCTTTTTCCTCGTCTCCTCGTCGATTCAGAACACTCCCACTATGCCACTCGCTTAACAACCGACTATCACATCTTCACATAACCAAACCATGCTCAATTGTGCTTTTCATTTATTTCTCATTTACTCCTTTCTTCACACCACACAACTCCTTAATGCGTTCATTCCTCATTTTATCAATTCTTCTCGCACCTAACACGCACTTAAGATTGTCCATTGAAGACATTGTACTTAGATCTATCCTCCCGTTCTCACGATTCTCTCACTTTCTATATTATTAAACAGGTATCAACAATGCTACATGATTTATCAATATATATATATATATTATAATATTATATATATATATATATTATTATATATATATATATATATAGTATATTATATATATACATATATATATTACACATCATGTATATATATATATATATATATATATAATTTTTCACATATATAATTTTGCAAATGGTGGAGTCGGAGTCGGAGTCGGAGTCGGAGTCGGATTCGGATTCGGAAAATTTTGAACCGACTCCACAACCCTGTTCATAACTACATTTAACTTGCACACATTCAAACGCCGTGTATATATACTGCTCGTCAAAATTAACGCACAACAAGGGTATGTGGCGAAGGAAGGGTAGAAAAGTTTGAAGAACGCGAAGACATTTTTTTGGACATGACAATAACATGGTGGATTCCTTACAAGAACCGTAGGTTGATAGAGTGTGAGGCTAAGGTGCAGCCAAAGGGTCTTGCATTAGGGTTCGGAGGTTCGACGCTGCAAACACACAATGTTAGTTGGTATGTACGGCGACGGTCGGGGGGGGATTTTGGGTCTGGTTCAATACCGTGTATGACCCCCTCTGGCACAGATGATTGCCTGACACTGTCCTGGCATGCTCTCGGTCAGTGGGCGAATGTCCTGGACAGTGATTTGATCCCATCCGTCGTTCAGTACATGTCTCAGGCCCGGGAGGGTCGTGGAGGGGTTGCAGCTGTCGGATCCGACGTTTCAGGATATCCCACAAATGTTCGATTGGATTGAGGTCCGGACTATATGCTGGCCACTCCAACGCCGTAATTTGAACCGTCCTAAGGTAGTCGTTCACACATTGGGCCTTGTGTGTCTTGCATTGTCATGCATTAGGATGAAAAAGTCACCGATGTAGTGGGCATATAGCACGACATATGGTTCGAGGATGTCTGTGATATACCTTACGGCTGTAAGAATGCTTCCATCGAAGATGTGCAATTCCGTAGGCCTCCATAAGAGATGCCTGCCCCAGACCATACCAACCCACCTCCAAACGATGGCTCCTGCAGCACATTGCATTGCGCGAACCTCTCCTTCTGTCGTCGGTATACTCTAGCATGCTTGTCCGAGGCGTACAGACACACTTTCGACTAGTCCGTAAAGACGTCGTCATGGTCGCCCCCAAGGGCACGGGTCATCTCGTGCAGTCGCGAGTGACGCCCTTCGATGGCCGTGGTGTGCCGGTGATCTATGGCAGGCCTCAGGGGCCGGTAATTATGTTCGCAAGGGGTCGACGCACTGTATTGTCACTCACTGTTGCGTCCGAGTACTCCGCCCCTGTAATTGGCAGATTCGTGCTGTTGTGTGGCGCTTCGTAATGCCGCAGGGCTTATAAATCGGCTCCACTGGTGTCGGGCCTTGGACCTACACTTAATCCTCGACGGCGATCTCAGTGTCAGGGTTTTCCTGGTACAGTTGGACACGCCGTGCAATCGTTTTGTGTGCGCTTCACCGAATCCGTCCCAAGTGCCGCGGTACCCCGTGTGTTCGGCGTGGAGTGGTTGTTATTTGCACCACTGATCTCCCTGCCAGTTTAACGCACTATCCTCTCCATGTTTTTCGGAGTTGCTTCGTACGTGAATGATCTCGCTCTATTATACCTCGACATTAACCTAACCACTTCCCAGGTCTAGTTTTACGTGGTGTATGTTTTTCGCTAACTTTAATCGCTGCGACGGCCCAATGATGCAGCGAATTCTCTCGGGTGTTTACATAGTTATGCTGAATGAATGTTCGTCTGTGTTGGTGTGGGGTTTCATGGGGTTGGGGGCCTTCCCGTTCTGCGAGTGACATTTACACTAGTGGTGCGTTATTTTTGACGAATAGTATACTATATATCATCTAATATATATATATATATATATATATTTATATATATATATTATTATATATTATAATATATATATATATATATATATATATATATATATAATATATCATAATAAAATATACCAGTAATAGATAGGAATAAAGCGCCTGTCAGTTGAATTATCCTTTTTAAATGAGTTTATTTTCGAGGCAAATTTCCCGAAATTAAATCTCACTGATCAGGCGGCAATTAAAAATAGACGTATTCTCATATATATATATATATATATATCTAATTTATATATATATATATATAATATATATTTATATATTATAAATATATATATATATATATATATATATTTATATATATTATATTATTTATATATCTTCCTGTTGACAAATGCCGGAGTTCACTAAATTCACCAGATTTGTGTAGAACAAGAATTCTTGGCCAAATCAAACATCGACATGCCTCGCGATACATGGCCTTTGAAAGTGTGCAATTCCAAGAAAGTTGAAAAAACTGATAAAGGAAGTGTGTTCCAGACTTTATAAGTAATGTTCATGTAAGGTTTGAGGCAATATATATATATATATATATATATATATATTATATATATATAGGTATGTGTGTAGGATTTATATATATATATATATAATTATATATAATATAATATTAATATATATATTATATATAATATTATAATATATATCATATATATATTGGGTATGTGTGTGGATGCATAAGTGATATTTGAAGCAAAAGTTTTATTAAACTACGGAAAATTTAAAAATTTGACTTAAAATGTTCAGAAACACATTAATATCAAGTATTGGATTCATCGTTTATAATTAATTAGAGAGAAAATGAAACTGAAAAGTCAAATCGGCCACACCTTAACTTTGACTCAGAGTTTTAAAAAATTCGTAGGGTCGATTTCAAGCCAAAACTTTTCAAATAGTCTTTGAAATGTTGAACAAAAGTACATGTCTTAACTCCTAGATCAATATAATATTTTGTGAAAATAAATAACTAGTAATTATTTTATTTTTCTGTGGAATAACGCAAAAAGGACGAATGGCACATCAGATAGAGGGAAAAAATATCACAATTCATATAAACAATCAGTAAGGTACAAGATGTTTGTAAAAAGTATTGCAAGAGTGATTGTTGGGTTGCTGGTTTAAACCAAATGGTTTAAACCAATGGTTTAAACCATGGTTTAACCCAACTAAAAAATACAATGTTTTAAACCATTTAAAAAACAATTTAAAAATAATATTTTTTCGTTGTTTTTTCAAACAGTTCTGAGAACTTAGAACAAATCTGTTCAGAATGTGATTGGAAAGTGTTGAAAGAATTCTCCTCTGATGAAAGATAATTGGACTCTTTAATGAAATTAAATAATTCTGGAAAGGAATAATGAAAGGAATAAATAAATGATGTATCAAACAAAACTGAAGTTAAAGAAATCTTTCTCACACATTCAAAAAAAAAAAAAAAAAAAAAAAAAAAAAAAAAAAAAAAAAAAAAAAAAAAAAAGAAGAAAAAACAAACAATGGTTTAAACCATTAACAAAAACAATGAAAAAAATATTTTTTTATATACATTTTTAAGCATTTTTATTTTCATATTCTAGTTTAAATCTGCAAAAAGCATCAAAATTAAAAATCATGAATGAAATATAGATAAAGAAAAAACTGAGAATATGCAACAAGGTTTATATACATGTTATGTCCCAAAGGTAGATGCACTGATGTCGTATTTAATTATGTATTGGACTTACCTGAAATTAAAAGTTATCTTCCTTCGAAGTATTACCCTTGGGAGGTTACACAGCGGTTCCAACGTTTCTTCCACTGTTCATAGCAGTACAGAAAATCATTATCCTGAAGTGTGTTTAGTTCACGTGTTACAGTATTTTTTATGTTTTCCATCGTCCCAAAATGACGACCCTTCAACTTCATTTCCAACTTATAGAAGAGGTAGAAATCCCACGGAGCTAGATCTGGGCTGTATGGAGGATGTGGAAGTACTTGAATGTTTTTCTTCGCCAGAAATTCTATAATTGAGAGCGCAGTGTGAGATGGCGCGTTATCGTGGTGCAGCACCCAATCGTCTGCAATGTCTGTTCTGATTCGCTGAACTCGTTTTCGAAGTCGTTCCAAGACATCTTTGTAAAAGACGTGATTAACTGTCTGTCCTGAAGGTACAAATTCCTTGTGCACAATACCACGGCTGTCGAAAAAAACAATAATCAGTGTTTTCACCTTGGACTTGCTCATACGTGCTTTCTTCGGACGAGGAGAATTTTTTGTGTGCCATTTCGCACTTTGCCGCTTGGTTTCTGGATCGTACTAAAAAAAACCATGATTCATCGCCTGTTATAACTTTATCCAAAATATTGTGCTCCATTTCGACTCTTTCAAGTAAATCTTGACAAATTTTGTCCCTATTCGCTTTCTGCTCCACAG
>JABUQX010044521.1:12500-18651 GCA_015478945.1 Trachelipus rathkii
TATATATAATAAAAATATTATACTTATATATATATTAGTAGTATATGTATATATATATATAGTATAATTATATATTATATATATATATATTACTTATTGTATATAGGGTCATATATATATATATAGTATAGATAGTGTATAATCAGAGCAATTTTTTCGCCGAGTTTTTTAATTAGTATAGTATAGAAGGCCTTAAATATTATATAATAAAAAATGGTAAGTAATATTTATTTAAAAGTATTTACAGATGGTCTTGCATAAGATGTTTGTGTAACGTGAAGCTTTCGTATCCTTAGTTTCTATCCTGGATCACTCTTCGGACGCTTGTTTATTTGAAGACTAAATGAATAATTTAAATGAAAAATTTTTGTAAAATTTACTGTAATAGGGGCTCGTTAAAATGAAGAAGTAGTCTAGATTAATAAGTAAATTATTGATTTATATTTATTTGAAAAAAGTGTGGTGGAAAGAATTTTGTTAAGTGTGGGATCAAATGTATATTCTCCTTTGAATAAAGTTAAAAATTTAGGAAAGATTTTTATTATGCATAGTGAATTCTAATGAGTTTGCGTTGGTGGGGTCGATGTAGACTCTGTAGGATATGGTGGCGCATATTATTCGATTGTTGATGTTATGGTTGAGATTGGATCTATGTGTGGTAAGAGCGGAGTTTTGAGAGTCATAAGAAAGATCATGTTTATGTTAATAGAGTCTTCTTTTGAAGTCATTTGTTTCGGCTATGTAATGTGATGTGAGGTGCATTAATAGCATGGGATTTTGTATATGCATTGGGAGATGTTATTGTTTGTATATGAGTGGGTGGTTTGAAGATTCTTTTTAGAGCGGGAGGGTGTTAGACGGAGGTTAGTCGTAAAGTGTTGATGGTAAAGTTTTTTAACGGATTTGAATGATGTGGTACTGTGAAGGAAATGGGTAAAATAGGGTGAGAGGGTGTGTGTTTGGGTCTCGTGGAGGGTTGTAGAATTTGCATTTTTTGCTTTTTTCAGTGATTGCTTTTATTGTGTAGGTAGGATAAGAGAGTTTTTTGAAAGAAAATATTGAAAATGTATTTGATTTCATTTTGTAGAAGATGAAATTTTTTATTTATGGTCTTTTACTTATGGCCCTCTTTTATTTTTTTTATTTTGGGCTTTAATAGTCCTACCATTTCTCTCTTTACGTTTACCGCAAAACCTATCTACTTTCACCGCTATCTTACATAGCATGTGGTACTCCAGACACACTCTCGACAACATTAATCTGGTGTTCTTACCGCTTCTTTCTTAATGAGCTTTACGGCGCATCTGTTCCCCTCTCTTCTACAAAAATGAAATCAAATACATTTTCAATACTTCCAAGAAACTCTCTCTTATCCTAACCTACACAATCAAAAGATCACTTAAAAAGCAAAAAAATAAATTCTAACCCTACCCACCAAGACCAGACATACAACTCTCTCACCTATTTACCCATTCCTCACATACCACATCATTAAATCCTTAAAACTTTACCCTCGTCATTAAGACTAACCTCTTCTGACACCTCGTCTCTAAAAATAATCTTCAAACATTTTGAGTTTTTTAACATTTTCTACCAAGATGACCTAGAACTTCAAGGGTCAGCTTTTCATGTTTACTTTTACAATAATTTCAAAAGAAGACTCTATCAACATAAACATGATCTTTCTTATGACTCTCAAAACTCCGTTCTTACCACACATAGATCCAATCTCAACAATAACAATCAACATCAATAATACGGCGCCCCATCCTAACAGGTTTTCTCGACCCCACCAAAACACAAACTCATAGAATCACTATGCATAAAAAAATCTTCCTAATTTTAACATACAAAAAGGAGAATATACATTTGATCCCACGCTTAACAACATTCTTTCCACCACACCTTTTTTCAAAAATATAAAATCAAAATTTACTTAAATCTAATCTACTTCTCATTTTAACAATATTACATAAATTTACAAAATTCATTAAATTTTATTTAGTCTTCAAATAACAACGTCCGAAGAGGATCCAGATAAAATAAGGATCGAAAGCTCACGTTTACAAACATCTTATGAAGACCATGTAAATACTTTTAAATATTATTCTTGCACGTTTTTATTGATATTTAATATTTAAGGCCTTATACTATATATATCTATATATATATATATATATATATATTATTTAATATAATTATATATATATAATATATATATATATATTATATATATATATAATAGTATATATATATATATATACTATATATATATATATATATATATATAGGTACTTATTATATATATATAATATATATTATATTATTATAATATCTATCTCTAAGCAATCAAAATCAATAATTTTGAAAAGAGCTTTCGGAAAAATGCTTAGAATTTCTTGGAAGATATTTTATTCTCAATCAAAAATAAATTTATCTAATCAATTTATTTATTTAGATTTTTCCTAATTCGTGTTAACATATCAAATTTCGAATATTTTTATGTGAAAAATTCGGAGAAATTTTAATTTGTTTGGCCTCATTTTAATTTGAAATCATAGTAAATAACAAAAAAAAATTGATTATATTTAGGTATGTTTATATATTTTGGATCAAATTATAACAAAGGAGTAATGGAATTAAAATATATATTTTTTTTTATTTTGTTTGATTTATACTCCTTCTTATTTATTTAGTGTATTTAATAATTTATCAAGTTTAATCCTCTGGTTAAAGATGAACTTTTTTCCCTATGTTTTTTTTACTCTTGATTTTTTTGGCCGGTAGGCTGGAGGCTTGGGGCTAGGGCCGTGGCCTCTGGTCGGTTCCATCATTCTACAAAGAATTATCCTTTGGACTCTACACACTCGTATTACTTTTTTACTATTTCTCTGTTTTTGTTTTTGTTGTTGTTTTGTTTGTTTTTTTTTTTTTTTTTTTTTTTTTTGTTTCATTTTTTTTACTTTGTTTTTATGTTTGTTCTGGATGGGTCTGGGAATGAGGAGTGGGCGCAATCTTCGGAGCATGGTCTTTGGCGTAGTATTACGTCTACGGGGTCGTGTGGGGTCGCTCCGCCGGGTTGGTTTCAATTATTCCCTTTTCCCTGTTACTATAAAATGTCAAAATTTAATTTTAATTTAATTTTTTTGTGAATACCTGTTTGAAATTAATGCAAACCCCTTTTTTAATATATATATATATTTATTTGGTATTATATTTATTATATATTATTTATGTATTATTATTATTATTATATTTTTATTATATATGTATATATAGTTATATTTATGTATTAATTATTAATATTATTATATATATAGTGTGTGTTATATTTTATATTATATATTTGGTTTACTATACGGGTGGGGTAGGTATATACTTTAGTATATTTTTATATTTACTTATTTATTTTATTTATAATTATATTTATATTTATGTTTTTTTATTATTGGAGGGTGTTGTGTTATTGGTTTTTGTTTGTATTATAATCTGGTGGGTTTGTTTTCTTTTTTTATTATATTTATATAGGTTAGGTTCTTTTTATTATGGGTTAGTTTGGGGTTGTTATTTATAATTCTATGGGTTTCGATTTGGGAACGAGTGTATGGTGGGTAATTTTTTTGTTGTGTCTCCGATGTGACGGGTATTGTATCTGATTGCTACTGTCGATATTTTTAGTGTCTATAAGTGGGTGTTTGGCTCCTTTGATTGCACTTGAATGATCCTTGATTTTGGCATGCCCGGTGATGATATTCGATTTATTTTTGAAAAAAGAATATTTTGTTTATTAGGATATTATTTTTCTGTTGTCTCTCTCGTTCGCATCGGTGTGCTCTCGGTCTCTCGTCTCCTCGCTCTGTTCGTTTTATTTTCTATTTTTATATGGGGATGGGATATTTATATTTGTTGTAGTATATTTACTTTATATTTCTTGGTGGATTATTGTTTTTATTTTGTTGTTATATATTATGTTTATTTGGATAGGTTTTGTTGTTTTAATAGTTAGGTTAATTATATTTTTAAGAGTGTTTTTCTTGTATATGTTTTTTTTCTATTTTATTCTATTTATTTTTTTTAGTTTTTTATTATGTAGCTATATATTGGTTATTATGTTATTAGGTATTTGGATATTTATATGGTATTATCATATCGGTAGTTGAGGTTATTAGGGGTGTATTTATTTTTGTTAGTTTATTTTGGTATTTATCGCTTTGTGAGTATATGATGATGTTTAAGGTTATTTATATTATTGATAGTCATGTTATATTGGGTAATATATATATAGTATTAGTATATATACGAGGGTTTTAATTAGAGGTTTTTTTCATATTGCGTGTTTTATAGTATTTATTAGTATATTAGTCTTATTGTTATTGTTGAGCTTCGTATATCAAGTTTTTTTGTCATTTAGTTTATTATATTTTATTTATTCTTTTATTCTTTATAGTTTATTTTATGTTTTTTTTTATTTATATATTATGATATTTATTTTATAGTATTTATATTAGGTGATTTATGAGGGTGGTGAGTGAGTGCGGGAGTTGTGGGAATGGGATTAATAGGTTGATTTATATGTGTAATTTAATATATTTTTTAAATTATAATGATTTTTTTTTTATATTTTTTAATATATAAATAAATATACTTATTATTATATATATTATTATTATTTATTATATATATTCTTATTTTTAATTATTATATATTTTATATATTTTATATATATATATATATACTATAATATATTTTTATTTATATTTATTTGGGTGTAATCCTTTAATATTTTTTTCTGCTTGTGGTACAAAATTCTCGAGTCATGGATATGTGGCTTTGGTTTTGTTGCCTTAAATGGATTTTTTTTGTTTTGATGGGAGGTAATTTAGTATGAGTTGTCAATAAAGACCATTTCACGCGAAAGATGCGTCCTGGTGTTTCGCCCAGAGAGTATAATTATTGGGTTTAATTGGGAGATCCTTCTCTATTTAACTCATTTTTTATTTATCAAATATATATATTCAGAAATATATATTTTTTTTTAAATTTTGGAATATGGTTAGTAAGAGTTAAAATTTGATCTTAATTTTTTTTTTTTTTGTTTTTTTATCTCAATTTGATTCTAAGTTATATAGATAATATCTATATCATTACTTTTTTGTTGTCTAAGAAGAATATATTAATAGCAACTCAGAAATTAGTACTGAATGCAATGGTGCGCACTTATTTTAAATGGTTATATTTTTTATAACATTGTAGTTAGTATCAGATTTTGCAAGCATCTTACTTCCTCTAGGTCTGGACATATATAAATGCTCTTTCTAGTTTTATGTAGGTCTATGGTAATTTTGGCCTGAAGCATCGCGCGCCTATATTCTAGTATGGCTACTCTTGTGTGTGGTGCCGAAAATTGTGTCGATAGGTAGAGACTGCGATTGCGTGTCGCGAGTCCTTATGGGATGAGGTCTTTGCGGGGTGGGGGGTGTTGGTTGGGTTGGTGACGTGGTTTCGAACTGTTTCGCTGCTGTTTTATCAATGCTTCAGAGTTTGTTTTTCAGAGTGCCTTGTTTATTTCTAGTATCGATAGATTATCTGGCATATTGCTTTTTAGGGTCTTTTGTGGATATATTGCGCGTGTGATGTTTTTTGCCAATTGTGGTGTTCCGTTAGACTTCCTCGACCTTATTGTTCCATACTGTTGTCGTGTTGTATAATTTTCGTGTTTTCATATTATGTTACGGGAGATAGCTTACTTAATTGAAATGAGGCTGGGCGCTCTTCGTCGTTGCTAAGTGAAATTTATTTGCATGTGTCTGTAGGGTCTTGGAGTTTGTATATTGGGGGACGTCTTCCAGTAGTTTAGGCAAGTCATGTTCAAGGAATTGGCGATAAACGTCTCCAGTGTAGCCTCGCTGGTAAAAAGAATAGACCTATCAAATGGTCACCAACAAATTCCGACCCATACATCAAAGGTGAAAACTTGTTGTTTGATGTAGCCTTTTGTGCTTTTCTCTCTATATCTTATTGCTATGTGTGGTTGCTCATCTCAGTTATCTATTTATTTTGTGATTTGTTGTTTAGGAAGTTCGATTATGGCGCGTCATCTGGTAAATTATTTTTTTGCCCACTCATCGGTGGAACAATTAAATCATCTCGT
>JABUQX010044522.1:0-40000 GCA_015478945.1 Trachelipus rathkii
AACAAACCGAAGCGAGATGGTATAAAGGCGGCGGAAAGACGTGAAGGACTTGTTTGATTTCGAGCTTCGATATATTCTTCTACTCATCTTTGGCTGGCGTATTTTGTAGAGGAGGCAATGAGTAGAAAATTGAACAGCCGAATAAGGATTCACTTAGACCAATTAGAGATTAGGAAAAGGTCTAGAATGTTGGGTTATCTCCAAGACCAATCAGAGATAGTGAGGCCCAACTGCGTCGGGTAATATGGATACGAAAGTGTGCACCCAGTCTTGAGGAGAGAGGTGGGTATGATGATGATTTATATATATATAATTAATATAATACATATAATATTATCGCACGAGAATAAATATAAATTTTATCAGTTATTATTATATAATATATATTATATATTATATAATAATATATATATATATAGAGTGACTTCGTTGTAAGACTCCTTCACAGATGAATGAATTAAGGATATAAAGTAAATTATGAATAAAAAGAAGAGAGAATTGTATATTACTAATATTATTTAATTGAATAATGGAGGTATGTAGATTATACCATATTGATATATTAATATTATATAATAAATATAGGGTATATATATTAATAATATATTGATATATATATAATATATATCACTCTACTACTAAAATTACTAATAAGAACATACGGTAATATACGTATAGGACAAAACTATGCTATTATGTCAATATACTATTGTCAAAATACATTATTACTATATTTTAGGTATCTGATAAATGATGATCAAAATATATAATATTATAAGTATAATTATTAAGATATATTGAATATATATATGTATATATATATAGTATATAGTAGTCATCAAGGGTATAGACTATATAATATAGAATTCAGTATAATATATAAAACTGACTCTAATAAAATAACCTAAGTTCGGTTGTCAATAAGAGATGAGGTTTTACAGGAGTGGATAATATAGAATATAGAGAAGGTAATATATAGTTTCAATCTACAAAAAGATAAATAGATTATTATATAACGAGAAGGTTGTATAGCATTTATGCAGCAAGTATAATATATTATATAATATATATATATATATTATATATATAATTAATATATAGTGTAATATATACATAAATATAAATATATATAACGTATACTCAATTAGTCAAATAAATAGGCCGTGAGTAAAATTTATTACCTGATGACGTAGCAATATATAATACCTAAAAATACTCATCTACTGTATATATATTAGTGAGGCCTGTACAATGTGACCTATTATAATTATATGATCTGATTATATATAGTATTAAAAGTAGTGAGTATATAGAATACGATAGTATATATAAAATAAATTGGAGGTATTATTTTTGAAGCAACCTTAATAATGATGTCATTTATTATTATCTCTATAATCTAATATAAAATTATATAAAGAGCGTATATTGAGATATATACATTATATATAGACCATTTTAATATTATATTTATAATTTTTATTTTATTTTACGATGACTATAATAGTTTTTGTTATCTCTAGATGTATTTAAATGTGTGTGTTTATAATAAGGGAATGAAATGCTATTACTCCAGTAGTAAGTATAAAGATGTATAGGTTGGATAGCTGTGAGACCGAGAAACTTTTTTACGGGTTTGAGTGAGAGAGTTCACATTAGGAATGTAAACACTAAACTATATTCTCTCCCAATATGAAAATCTACCCAACTCTGATTTTCACTAATAATTAATAGTACTTTACAAATAGAGTACGTATTATATCTACTACTTATATATATATATATATAATATATATATAATATATATAATAATATATAATAGTAATAATATATATTATATAATATTTCAACAAAAGGGCAAGGGTCCAATAATTCTGTTAGGACTTCGACGGAAAATTCACTCACCAAAGATGGACATGAAAATTCTTAATTTTTGCCCATTTTGCATGTGACATCAAGAAGCAAATCTGTAACTTTATTTTTCGAACTCTTTAACGTCGGTCTATTTCGAGTGGTTATTTTGTCGTTTGTATTCTAATTCTACCGGAAGTGGCGCCCTCTCATGCTGACTTTTTGACATTTTTGGCCTTGCTCTTCTTGCAAGATTTTTTCCCGACCAGTTGGACTTCATACTTGAAATAAATTACTAAAAATTTATGGTATTCGTTACTTTTTAAGTCTTACGCTTCTACGTGTTTTTGATTTTTTTATAAATTTGATTACACTGTCAAAATTCAAAATCCATTTTTTTTTTGGTTTTTTAAAATTGTCAAAATGCGAAATATTACTAATCTAACTTTTTTTTTTCTTCTCGTTAGCGATTATCTGGAATGAAATTTATCAAGATCCTCATGATATATGCTAATAAAAACCTTTTGGGGTCAAATAATTATTGGAAAAACTTTTAATTTTTTTTATTCATTTTGAGTATACACAATAAATTCTTATCTTTACTTACATAATCATCACAGATTTATCCTCGCCCGATAACATATAATAAGCTCGAAAATTATTTGATGTTGATGGGATATAAATATATTAAGTAATAAAAAATAAATAAACTAACTGATTATTCAAAACAAAATATTTTTTTTTGAGAAAAGTAGAAATTATTTGATTATCTTTATTTCTATATTGAATTCCAATCAACACATACATATCTTAGTTATAGTGATATTTCTAACATATATCTCTTATTACATCTCTATTTAGATAATTAGTTATTAAAAGTTAACATTCTTTTGGGAATTATTATATCATGTTAGTTACTCGTAATTTTCAGTGAAATTTGCAAATGTTTTATTAACTTAGGTTTATTTGCTTGATTACTTTATTACTATTCGATTCGTAATTATTTTACATTAATTTTAATATATCGCATTCTAGCAAACCATAATTGCTTACTCTTCGTGCATAAATGTGCTAAATAAGATTCGGCATCTTTCTGGCTCTTGATAGCCGCAACTTGCTTCAATATTTGTAAAATGTTTGCATTTTCTCCAAAATTTAAAATATCGATGATTTTTAAATCTGCAAATGAAGGGGATGTCACAAGTTTGAGACGATTTTCTTTTTGACCAATTCCTTCCAATACTCTCAATTTCTGCTTGTGGCACTTCAAAATATCTTCAATTTTGTAACTTTGAGAGGGAGTAAGAAGACCCTCGCTAAGATCTGAGTGCCTAAGAGCAAAAATTAAAAATTGCCCAATAGAATTGAACTACCAAACAAAGAAAAAAACAACTCGAAAGCGACGTTCATTTTATGTGGATCAGAAAAAGCCTATCGTTTCGTGTTCGCTTTGCCAGCGAATAGAGTCGAGAGTGAATGAATTACCGCAATCTTGAGTGTCCTTTCTGTTAGGGGCCGCCGAGGAGAGTATTATATTAGAGTGCGGCTGCAGCCGCGCTATGAGTAAAATATAACATCCTGACAGGAGATGTAACATTAATAGTAATAGACGGATGAAAGTGAAAAAAAAAGCACATATTCATTTTCTTTCAATATAAAGAACATTATATCTTAGAAGTATTGGATGCTCTTCAAGCAACAATAATGATTGTATTGAACTGTCCTTTGCTGTTTATGCATTGGTGTGCGAAACCGAGTGCAAGGCACCAATACAGAGGCTAGTTGCGTTTGAGACTATCTTCTCCTGTATGAATTGAAAAGTATGTTTCGAGCCGCTCAGAGTAGTAGAGATACTTTTTGTGTATAATTTCACCGTTTAATATATTATATATAATAGACCTTATATATATATATAATATATTATATAGTATATATATAATATATATATATATATATATATATATATATATTATATATATATATATATATATATATATTTATATATATATAGATTACTCGAGGTGCGGTGTAGTAGGCACTGAGTTAGCGTACCATACATCAAATATCCGGTAAGTGATATACTATGGTACATATACTAATACTTAATATTATATATATACATAATATATATAGTATATTAATATAATATGTATATATATATATATATATATATTATATATATAATATATTAATATATATATTATCTATAATTAATATTATATATTTATATATATATTATTAGCATCTCGCCAAGTCCTCCTTATCTTATTTCCTCTTAAGGTTTATCTGGTTAAATGCTTAGATGATATAAGACAGTAAAAAAATAAAAGCTTACTCCAACCCCCGTTTATATATAATCTCCCCAAAAATAATAAACATTATTATACGCTAACACTTGCTTTAGGAGGTATAGAAGCATATCAGACGCTTTCGAACTAGCTCTTACAATATCTAAAATAGCTTTCATACTCATGTTTATAACTTTCACGAGCTTTCTTAGAAAATTGACATTGAGAAGGTAGTTAAATTGAGGGGTATAGTTGTTAGTTTCAATACAATTAATATAATGTTCAGATATATAAATGTTCATATTCTTTCTTTAGAACTATCCTGCTAACCCTTATAATATCAAAAGTAACCTAACGTATGCAAAGTGCAAAGATTAAAGCTTTTTGTATGTTGATCTTCAAGCTTAAAAGACCTTACCCCACTGTATAAATAGGATCAAATATAAACTAAGCAGCTAAAAGTAGAATATACTATTGTCATTGAGAGTAAATTTCTCTTCGTACTATCGAAGGGTCAATATATATTCTACAGCATAATTAAATATTAGATGTTTGTATTTAGTTGAATTATTTTTAGAATATAGTTCAAATTTGAAACATAATGTGCAGTTAAAAACTTCGAAATTTGCAATTGCATTTTGAGATACTGGATAATCACAGTCTATGTGATACTTGCAAAAAAGTGATTAGCAGTAACCAACAGTAAAACAACAATCCAGCAATCTTTGGTCAGTTCAATAATTCTCTGACTCCAACAACTCCTATCCATTGAATAGTTACCGACCCTAGACTCAAGACTCTCAGACTCTCGACTTATACCGGCCCTCTTTGAAAAAAATTATCAGACTCCGATGTCCCCGACCCGACTCTGACCTCTTGAAAATTAACCGATCCAACTTAATTACCGACTTCCCGTAAACTTCCAATCTCTACTTTAATACAATAATTATAACGATTACTCACGACTTTACCGCGACTTCTCGAGACTTAACCGACTCCGTATCTACCCACAACTAACACTGGTTGGCACTGAGTCGGTTGCACATAGTGCTAGAGCTAAAATTGTTATAGAAGGTTAATTTTATACTAAATATAATGACAACTAAAATAGTATATAGCTAGGAGTTACATGAAGAAATGAGTGCGTTGATGAGGTGATCGTGCAAGTCACAGTTCAGATATTTCGTTATATATAATATATTAATATATAAATATATATATTATACCATAAATTTATACAATATTGAAGCATGTTAGCAAATCAAAGAAATTTCAAAATATTAATCTAATTCATATAGTGTACCAACTCTAATTATAGTGAATGTTGTTATCAATGAATATTGTATATATTATATATATTTATATACTATAATATTAAAATAATATATATATATTCTATATTATTATAAAATATATAATATAATATATATATTAATATAGTATATATATTATATATATATAATATATATAAGTATATATATTATATATATAAATATATTAATAATATATATATATAATATATATTATATATTATTATATATATAATTAATATATATTATTATATATAATATATATATATATATATATATTTAATTATATATATATATATATATATATAAATAATTATATAAATTACAGGGAGTATATAATACATACGTGGAGTAGTAGTACGGTATAGTATGTATATATAATATATATATCTATCTTATACCCTATATATATATATATATATTATAATATTTTATTATTGAAGTAAGATATGTAATTTTTGATATAATAAATAAATAAATTAAATGGTAAATTATATATAAATAATACATACAATAATTTATTATTGAAAGTTATACTGTTTTTTTACACTCAAGACCTATTATTTTAATAAATATATATAAATTTTCAAGAAAAACAACTCATAACCAAATTTAAGATATTAGCATTATAAAACTAGATAATTAATTCAATTTGAGATATATTTACCTATTATCACTATATTATACCTGTTCTCATAAAAGTAAGGATGAAATTATTATTAAGCTTTCGATAGTACATATTATAGTATATATAGAGTATTTTACTATTATTTAATAATATAATATAATATATATAGTAAGGTAGTACTATATATATATATACAGAGGCTAAAGTAACATATTAATACCTATATAAGTTAAACAAATTTGTTTGCAATTTTTATTTTAGTGTTAATATTATTTTACTCTAGTATTATTATTATTATTATTATTATTAATATTAAGTATATAAACATTATTATAAGTTTTATCTGATTACTAATAAATACTATTACTGAATTATATATCATTAGTAGTATTTATATTATTAGTTATATTATAATTAATTATTATTAGAAGTTAATATCATTATTAATTATATTATTATTTAATTATTATTTTTATATTATTATATATTATATGTATATATTATTATTAATTATTATTATGAGTCGTAATTAATATATTATATATTGACAGAGTACGAAATATATTATTGAATTATTAAAAATTATGCTAAATATACAATGCTATTTTATTTATTATAATTATGTATTACCTTATATTATTACTCTCTTTATTATTATTATTTCATATACTATCATTACATTTATTATTTATCTACTTATCTTATTTAATTATTTATTATCATTATTAATTATATTAATATATATTTAATTTAATTATTATTAATTCTAATTTATATATATTAATATATTAGTATTAATTATAATTATTATTTTATTATTATATTTTTTTCCCCATTTTATTTTATATTAACTTATTAATCTTATTTAAAATCTTATATATTATCCTTACTATAATCATTAACAAATATTATAATCTAATTTAAATTTCATTATCAATAATTAATATAATATCAATTATTAATATATATATTCATATCATTTTATTATATTATTATTAATTATTATTAATTATATATTATTAATTAGTTATTATTATTTATATAATTATTATTGTATTATTTAATTATATATCTATTATTATTATTTTTATTTATTATTTATATTTATATTATTTATTATTATTATTATATTACATATATATTATTATCTTATATATTTTATTAATTCTATTATAATATTTAATTATTATTATAATATTTTATTATTATTATATTATTTATTAAAGCACGTAGTGTAAGTATAGTAGTATAGTATTTAGAGTTGTAAGTAGTAGTAGTAGTAGGTAAGTGGCTAAAGAATTAGAATAATTAAGATATTACAGATAATCATAGTAGCTTAACTTATCTAAATATATATATATAATTTATAATATAATATGTATTATATAAAATAAATATATATATATATATATATATTATAATAATATAGTTATTAATATATAATATATAAAATATATATATATATATCATAATATATATATATAAATAATATATATTATATATATATATATATAATTATATTGATAAATATAATTATTATATATTAATATATATATATTACTATATAAAATATATATAATATTAAAATATATATTAATTATATAATATATATTTATTTATATATTATATATATATATAATATATTATATATATATAATATATATATAATTAATATATATATATAATATATATATATATATATATATAATAATATATACAAGTATATTAAGATCCATACAAAGTATAAATATATATATATATATATATATATAGTATATATATACTATAAATCTATTTCAAAAAGTGTAGGATTATCGTATAGGCCTAACTTATAGATATAATATATATATAATATATATAATAATATAATAATATTTATTTTTATATTAGTTATATATTTTTATATATATATATAAAATATAATAATAAAATAATATAATAATATAATATTATTATATATATTATATATTTAAATAAATATATAATAAATAATATAATATATATATAATATATATATATTATATATATAATATAAATAATAATATATAAATATTAATATTAAATTTAATATATATATATTATATATATAATATTATATTTTATAATAATCTTATATTATATAAAATTAAATATAATTAAATTTATATATATAATATATAATATATAATATTAATATCATAATATATATTAATATCTACTATATATAATATATATAATATATATATATATAAATATATATATATATAATAAATTACTATATTATAAATATAATATATATATAATTAATTATATATTATATATATTATATAATATGATATATAATATAAATATATTAATTATAATATAATATATATTTAACGTTGAAAATAAAATTGAGAGAGAAGAAACTAACATTATGTACACGTCTCCATAATTCACAGAACTAAGAGATTTCAGACTGTTTGAGACTTGTAAGAAGGGGCAGAATGCCGAATAGAAGTATGTATGGAGTATCGGAGGCTAGAGGCCCAAAAGGTTCCCCCCACTAAAAAAGCTTGAGAATAAAAATGTACGGATCTGTCAGGAGCCAAGTGTTTGGACACTAAAGATAGAGAAGAAAAGCAAGAGAAGAGAAGAGACCAAACTAGTAAGATAATATTTGAAGAAGACCATGCTAAAGAAGTATTGATGATTCGAGGTGAGTACTAGCAGTAGTGACATAGACAATATCACGTTATCTGATAAATTGCATAAGTATTTCACAGAAACACACCATGATTGATTATCTGACATGACACATTGTAATCTAACTAGCCAGATTTAATTGATTCGAAATACTATATAAACTTAGAAATATGTCAAGATATAGTGATTACCCATTAGCTCACAAGATTGTTCGAGTAGAGTAAATTATTCGATGTTTATTGATGATAATTTAGTGAGTAATCATAGATACAAGTAGTCCAAGATCTTCAAACCTACAGCGTTTATTTTTATAATTTATTGAAATGAAAAATTGCAGATATAAGATTAAAGTTTTTCTGTATGTCAGTGAGCGACGTATAGAATGAATAATGTATTTCCTTTATGTATAGTGAAATGAAAATTTTTCCAACGTCTATTTGTATCTATAGATAAAAAACCATAGTATATTGCATGAAGTAGATTAGGAATTATGTTATTTAGATAGGAAATATAGAATTATTCGAAATAAGAAAAAATAAGTTATTAGAGAAATGCTTTTAATAAAAATCTTAGTCTTTTTGAGTAACCAAAAAATTTTATATTATTAAGTATAACTAAATATGATTTTTGATTACATTCCACGACTAAACATAGCCTGAAAGATTTTGCATGTTGGAGCGAGAGACAGGAAGAAAACATAAAATTAAAAAATTATCGGGTCGTTTTCATTTGCGAACAAATAAAAAAAGTCGTCGAGTTGGAAATGGACAACGCATGAGCAGCAAACACTCACAGAAATACTAACCCTTGCGAAAAATAGTGTATCTGTACTCAATTGTAGGTAATGGACCTATGTGTATGCATATTTCAAGTTTGAAAGATATTTCGAAAAAAAATTCTGAGAGTTGATATACAAATGTCAAAAAAACATGGGTTTTGAAAAATTGAAAATTCTGAAAAGAATAGACTACAGACACAGAAAACAACAAAAAACAACGTTATTTCAGAGGCAAAACATGCCTACAGTTTAGGTTTTTATATATCATAGTCAAAATCGCTGAAAATTCCGAATTTTCAATGTCCATGGTTTAGGGGGGGGGGGGTAAGATTTGGACTCAAGCCCCGTGCAAAATATTTGGCGTCTGACACACCAATTTAACATATTAATCTGAATAATAACAAGTAAATATATTTTATGAGAAGAGAGAGCTACGCAAACTTTAATGTTGAATTCGCTGTTTTAAAGTTGTTTTATTTCACAATTACATTTTTTAAAACACATAAAATACCTATATAAACTAGCTTCTAGAAAACGAGTTCTCTGAGACATATGATAGAGAGGAACCATGTAGAGCACTGCTAAGTCTATTCTACTCCATATGCGAGTAGCCCTTTGGAATCACACATGATGTAATGGATAGGCTCTCCTCTATTTTTATACTAAATGTACTATATTATACAATCAGAGCTACAAATCCTCATATAAGATCTCAAAAATAATTGATTTTTCTCATAGAATTAAAATTGATTTTCTTACTTTAATTACCATTCTTTTTAAATAACATCTCTTACTGTTGGCTAATGTAATTTAATTTTTTTAATATTCTCATCTTTTTGTTCCATACATCAATTTTTTCTTTTTTACTTACCCTTTAGTAAGTATCTAATATGCTTAAAAATCTATCACTCAATTAAGAAGTTTATGATATTGAGTAGAGTAATCATTCACTTGCAGGTAATCGCTACTTTGATAAGAATTATTCTTGCGATCGAGGATCTATAACTGTTTCACTATTACATCTAGATGCATCTTAATAAATTATTCTTTATTCTAACACTTTATCAATGTCATCTTAATCATCTTCGAAACTTCTTCATTTTAACAGTTTATTAAAAAAACAAGACAAACAAACAGTTATATCTTACTTACTCATTTCAAAAAATTGTATCAAACACCTAAACGACTAACGAAAATTATCACTTCATATTTTTACCTCTTCACGTGTTCCACACCTACACTTATGTTCCTAACATATTTTCCTAGGCTTTCCTTAAGTGAGTTTTTAATTAGCATTTGTACACTAAGCATACAAATCGATAAATACTTATTCCTATAGGACGTAAATGATCGAACAACTCTAACATGATTATTCATATTAAAAAAAAATAGATTTACCTTACTAAATAAAACATCATTATCTTACTCCCAACTGAGTTTAATATCACTTGAATCCAAAAATCACCAAAAAACATTAAAATATCAACTTTCTTTCTAACTGGCTCGTTGCATAAAAGTCACACTAAGATCTCAAACTCAGAGGGCTTGAATATCTGTAAAGCATAATAATAATAATACCTAACAAATTCTAATTACATAATAATAATAACTACATAACACGATAAAAATGAAATTAATAACTCTTAATAACAATCAATAATCTAATAATAATGAATAATAATTAATAATAATAAAATAATATAATCATGATAATGAAAAAAATAATATATAAAAAATATAATAATAAAATAAAATTATATAATAATAATAAATAATAATAATATAATAATGAATAAATAATGAATAATAATAATAATAATAATAATATATATAATATAATAATTTAATAATAATAATAATAATAAGATAAAAATAATGAGGATAAATAATATAATAAAATAATAATAATAAGAATATAATCAAATAAATAAATATAAAAATAATAAATAATAATAATAATAACTAATAATAACTAATTGATAATTCGATAATTAAATACTAATATCCTAGCTGCGTCATATACCATATTAACTACCTATTTTATTATATATATATATTATATATATATAATGTAATATATATATATATATATATATATATATATATATATATTAGATGGGCTTATTTATTTTATTATTATATTTTCTACATATACTTTTAGTACTATTCTTCATACTGTATTAAACAATTATATATAGTATAACTACATAACCAATGATTCTTTAACATAGATAGATAATATATTACTACTATTATAAGTAACTGCAAACACTAATATATATATAATAAAACATAGTATATACCTATTACATACTAAAAAGACAGCTTATAAATACATCTCATATTACTAACTTCATTATCACAAATAGCAATTGAAACCTTATATATCAATAACTGAAATGTCACATATACATAATACACATTAAAACATATATATATAAATATATGATAGAATTCAAGACTTAGATATATATATTTATTTTAAACTAAAGATTATGAATAAATTATAAAGTAGAAATAGTATATATATACAAAATAACCAAAATAAACACTATGGTGATGATATAAAGAAAAATGATCAGATAATAATACACAATGAACTAATTTATCATTGTTATATATAAATTATTTTCAACATATTATTATTATTCATAATTAGGTTAATATTATTATTAAAATATTATTATTATGTATTTATTTATTATTATCTATTGATCAATTAAAAATTTATTTATTCATATAATTTTTTTTCATCAAATATTAATAATTATAATTCTATTTTATTATTATTATAGCTCTACATAATATGAATACATTAATTACTTAAGTAATATAATTATTCATATTATTATTATTATTTACTATCTATTAACTCTTTATATTTATTACTCTAATTTTTCACTTATTATTATTCAGTTATATTAATATCTTATTATTATATGCCTTTTTTTTCTACAGTATTATTAGTGATATATTAATTATATATTATATATATATATATATTAATATTATATAATAATATATATATTTATATATTATATATTATATATACATATATTATAATACTAATTATTATATATAATATATATATTTATGTTTAAATTTTTGGTTATCTCTATTTTTGTAAGTAAGAGAGATATCGTGCACCACAATTTTAGTATAAACAATATACTAGTAGTAAGGACTACAGGATATTGCGAATTACCTATCGAGTTACAGTATTAGTTACTACATCGTCAACTATATAACTAACTACTACCGTCATATTATATACACTATTATTAATAATTATATATTAAATGTAGTTGATTAATATAATATTAAATAAATATATATATAGAATAAATAATAATTAGATATAGATAAAATTAATATTATTATCTAAATATAAATAAAAATATAAAATTATAAAATAAATATCTAAATAATGTATGTGTATCACCGATTTCGGTAGTATAATAGAAATTAGTAAAGGATGATACTTTTATCTCTATTTAGATGAAAAATCAATCAATCTTCCAACTATATATATATATATATATATACATATAAGAAATGTAACTATTATAGTAATATTTAAAAAAAAATTTTAACTTCCTGGTATAACACTTTTTATTTTAATTTGTTAATTGAAAAAATATAATATGATAATATTATTTATACACTAATAGATATATGACTCGTGCCATGAACATTGTAATACGTTAGAAGACTATATATATATATCTGAGTAAATATTAGAATTACCGAAAATAAATATACACATTATAGGTCTATATATATCGTATAATACAATATAAAAGTAAAAGAAAATATGGATAATCAAGTAGAAACATTAGCATAAAAATACTCAAGTCAAAACAATTAGTAATGAATATAGTATGAGCTCTAGTATTTTATACATAAAATTTCATGTAATAATTCTTACAATAAATGTATACATAAATTAAGTTATTAAATTATGTACTATGTATATATATATATATATAAATAAGTATATAATTAAATAAGTATATAAAGATCATTATAATATATTATAATTATATTTTTCATCATAAATTAAAATTAGAAATATTATACAATAGAATATAGATATAATATAATATATATATACTCTATATAATAATATATAATATAATCTTTTAAATAATATATATACATATACTATACAACTATACAAATAAATTAATTATATTACCCTATAAAATATGCTTCTCAGATTTCTTGTACTAAGTAATTATAATATATATATAATCTAACACTTATATATATATATATTTGAAAACATCTAAATTCTTCTAGTTTTATCGCAAATCGTAAATGTTATGATGATTTCCCTAAGGAATGCCTTACTGATCTTATTTCATGTAGTTGATTTTAATATTAAGAGCAGTCTCTAAATTTATTAAGTTTAATAACACTTATTCATAAAGATTTTGTAACTTCCCCGTAATATTTGTAGATCATACAGGTTATAATTTAATAATTAAAATATAAATTATATTTTGTTATATATTATATAAATAGCATCAACCAATGTGTTAAACTAATCAGTTACGAAAAGAAACAAACAACAAAACATCAAATAGATTGGTATATGTGATGAAGTCTCTTGGAGGAATAAATGATAAATATGTATCAGTAAAATTAAAATGATCAGTATATCTATAACTATATTAATAATATATATATATATATATTATTATATATAATATATATATGATATATACAGATATATCAATATGTATAAATACACCTACCCCTCCCTACCTCATATATAATATATATATATATATATAATATATATATATATAATATATATATCTTATATCATATATATATAATATATATATTATATATATATATATAATATATTATATATATATATATACGGTATTAAATTATTATATATTTGATAATTATATATATATAAATATAATATATATATATATATAATATACTATATTATATCATATAATATATATATAATTAAAATATATATATCTATAATATATATATATATAATATATTAATATTATATATATATTAGATATTATATATATATTAACGATTATATATTAATATTATATAGTTAAATATTTTGTAATTTTATTTATTTTAGATGTATGTGTCGATAAGTCTTTGGAGGAAATAAATATATAATATGTATACAGTATATACTAATATATATAATGTATATATAATATATATAATATAATAATATATATTAATATATAAATATATTATATATTATAATATATATATATATATATATATATTATATATATTCGATTATCTATATATAAATATTTTTATATTTAAAACTGTAGAATGTTATGCGTAAAGTTTCAAATTATAATAATATATATATATATATATTTATATATATATATATATATATATATAATATATAATATATATATAATAAATATATATATACTACATTATATATATATGTATATTATATATATATATATCTATACAGTATATAATATTAATAATATAGCAATAATATATTATATATATATATATAATATATACTACGTATTGTATAATATATAATTATTAATATAGGGAAGTACTTCCAAAAAATGATATATATTTAGTTTATATAAGAATTAATATATATATATAACTATAATATATAATATTATTAATATATTTAATATATATATATAATTTATATAATTATATATAAATATTAATATATAATATAGATATATAAATATATATATATATATACTATATAGAATATAATATATATATATATATAATAATATATATTAATATATATAATATATATATCTATATAATATTATATATATATTATTAATCTATATATATTTCTAATATATATATATAATATTTAATAATTATATATAATATATATATATTATAATATATTATATAATATTATAATATAAATTTAATATTACTATACATATATATAATATTAAATATTATAATTATTATATATAATAATATATATATATATATATATAATATATTAGTAATATATAATATATATATATATAATAATAATATATATAATTAATATATATATTATATATTATTTATATTTATATATATGAATTATATATATATTAATATGATATATTATATAGAGAGAGAGAGAATAATATAATGCTCAATCAAATATCGTTGATCATTAAAGTTCGATATAATTTTGTTAGTTAAAAAAAAAAAAAAAATTGGTTATTCCTCGATTCCTCACATTTAACTTAATTAATATTAATCTTAAACATATATATTAATAAAAATGTATCATTATTACATCATAAATCAATGTGTTTTGAAATTTCAATATTCGCATAACTTAAGTTTGAGATAAGAATGATATGATGATAGTTCAAATTCCTGATTTATTTATATAAGGTAAAAATCATTTAATTTAATATAATATATATACTTAAACAGAATATTCTATTTAATAATTTCACTACCCTTGAAGATGTTGTGTTTCATCTTTAAGAACATTAGAATATAATAAATAATATATATATATAATATAATATAATATATATAAAATATAGATAAAAATTATAGTAGTAGTAATAGATAGAAAGAATGATAAGAAGAAGTATATTAAATTTAAGGAAAGGAAAGATTATTTTATCAAGAAAGTTTAATCAAAAGAAAATATATTTACTATTGTTATATAACTTAGATAAAACACTTTAATGTAAGATATATAGAAGAAAAAGAATAATATGATAAAGAAAAGATAGAATAGATTAGATGAAGTAATAGATATAGAAGTCATAAGTAAAGAATAGTATAAAGAAGAATAGAAGCATGAGAAGAATAAAGTGAAACATAGTAAAGGCATATATAAAGAAGAAGCGTAAGAAGATATAAATATGAAGTAATATATCAATATAAAGGATATAATGCATTGACTGACAATATTATAAAGTATTAGGATAAAGTACACCTAGAGGTATGAGTAATAAGTACGAATATTAATAAATGGATATATCGCGTAAATATATATTAATTACCTCTTTATAAGTATATTACTCTTATATTAGATATTTTTTAATACTAAAAAGGATACAACAAAATTCTTGTCTGTTAATAAATTTTTATATAATTTTATTTGAAATAAAGAAAGTCTCACGAAAATATAATATAATGAGAACGGATTATTGCGTGAAAATAAGCGAAAAATTGTCATGAGACACTCACTAAACAATTTATTTAAATTGGAATTAATATGTTAATATTTAAAGTAGGTGTGGACCCGGATTTGGAGCCGAGCCAGGGAGCCGTAGTCAGGAGCAAAAAATATATAATTCTGTTGAGCGGAAACCAGATAGATTATTTATTTATTATTAATATTTTTTTTTTTTTTTGGTGGATCTTGAAAAACAAGCCGTATCAAAAACAAACATTTTTGATACCTTGAACCTCTATTGACGTGGAACCATCAGTTGAGCGGAAATTTTTAAATAATTGATCCGGAACACAGTTCTGGACCCGGCAAAAAAAAAAAAAAAACAAAAAATTACCGTATATAATTATATATATAATATTGTTCCTGAGTATATACTACCTCTATGATTTATTATTAAAAATAGAATAAGATAATAAGATCTACTATATTGTAGGTTGGATATAGACAATCTAGAAAAATTTCCACCAACCTGTAACCATGTATATTATATATGGCTATATATATATATAATATATATAGTATTATATATAATATATATATATATAATATATATATATATAAATTATAGGGTTATAATGCTAACACACTTTGATTATATTATAGAAATTACATTTATATATTATTTTATATGTCACTTATATATATAATTAATAAGTATAAGATAATATATATTATCCTGAGTTTTAGAAAATCAATGAAATTGACTCATATATAAACACATAGATATATATATATATATATATAATTATTTGTTATAAGTATTATATTATATACGTTGAGATAAATATTGCGTATCACAAAATAATTTATAATGATATAAAATTGAAAGCAATTATTGTATTATATTGATCAGATAGAGATAAATATTGTAATAACTACTAAACAAATTTGCAGTATATTTTATAAACAAATTATATATATATGAAAAATCTTTTTGGATGTTCTTACTATACAATTTCATATAATTACTCAATAGCAACAGTTTTGTCATCTTCAGTATATTAGAGTCAGTATATATATAGTTATATATACATATATACTAATATATATACTAATGAAGTGTAAGCATGTAATTAACTAAGTATAGAAGACGTCTTATGTTTGATAATATAAGTATTGTTGAGTATATATAAAATATTAAAGAAATATATAATTATATAATATTTATAAAACTTATCATAAGTCTTATTATAAAATGAATATCAGTATAAAAGGAAATGGCTTTATGAGAAATATATTCAAAATTATCATCCAATTGAAGGTCACATCTTTCTTTATAATATCTCACGAGTACATATATCTCTATTGTTATTTGTTGAACTTATTATATATAAATATAAAATTATCGCAATTATATCAAGTAGAAGTTATGTATAAAGCAAAATTATATTGACTATGAGACACTACTTAGAGCTAGAGCTATAATATTAAAATCACTTTAATAAATATACTCAGTAATAAGGCAAAAGGTGGTGTATCTTAATATTATAACGTCATATTCGGTATATATTAATATATATATAAATACATTGTATCTTTCATGCTAGTTATTATAATCTTCCATATTACTTATATATATAATCACTTACATAAATATCAACTTATATTATATATATATATATATATCGGAATATATATAAATATATAGAATACTTCTCGAAAAACCTATAGATATTCTCACTTTATTATATTAGTACGTTTCTGAGTTTTATAATTTGATATTATATTTCAATAGAGGTGGGAAAGTTGTAAGTGTAGTGTTAAGATTGTAAATTGATAAGTATTATTAGTAGTAGTTTGTAATATAGTGTAGTGTATAATAGTATGGTAGTTAGTTGATGATAGTGTGTCAATTATATAGTAGTTAAGTACTATAGTTTGTATGTTAAATGAGATAGTATCGTAGTGTAGTGTAACGTATTATAGATTAGTTATTGTAATAGTGTAGTGTAGTGTAGTGCAGGTGTAGTGGTAGTGTGTGTAGGGCCTTAATCTAATAACTGAATACCTTCCTACATATTAGCAGATTTCTTTATCAATTCATTAATGATATTTTACAAGATTATATTCAGATATAAGGTGAATTTATGTAGTGAGTAGTATAATATTATATATTATATATTGTGTATAGAGATAGTTATTAGAAATATAAATATGATACTTTCGAAATACAAAGGAATGAAAAGTAATTATACGGATAGTAGAGTCAGTTATTTTTATACTTTATAATATATTGTTATAGTATAGGCAGTAATATGAGGTAAATAATTTACCCTTAATTTATATATCGTTGAAATAAATTTTGAACATTTAAAGCCTATCTCTGTACAGACGTACTTCAAGATGTTGGTATTATGGGTATATATATGATTATATATATAAAAATTATTATTGTATTTTGAAGTATACACATTAATTTATATAAATATAATTATTTATATATTTATTATAATTATAATATTATTATATTTTATTATTATTATTATATTTAATTATATTAATATATTATTTATTATTATTAATTATATATAATTAATATATTATTATATTAATTATATATTATATTATTAATATAATATATGATTATTATTATTATTAATTTATTATTTTATTATATTATTATTTAAATTTTATAATATTATTATAATATTAATATATATTATTTTATATATTATATATTATTATAAATTAATAATTATGTAGTGTATATTACTATCTATATATATATAGATATATAATATATATATATTATATTACTATAGTATATCTATACTCAGACTATAGATTGGCTAGAAGGAGTATCGTAAGCAATTATAGCATTCGGAAAGAAAAATATATAAGTGGTAAAATAGAACATTTTACTAAAAATAAATAAATCTGAAATAAACAGAAAGAACATCTACATTATACTACGTCTCTCTCTACCTACTCTTTATCACCTACTATACTATTACAAAAATTAGAGAACTTTACGTTCACGCACGTACGAGAAAATCCCCTCTCTAGAAGTTTTAATAATAGAACTTGAGGTACTACGACGAGAATCAGCTAGTATATATATATATATATATCATATATATATATTATTCACTGACTGCGGTATCTATGTGGAGATGTGAGTATCGAATCAGACTAATCTTGGAGGCTTGTCCATTTACATAAACGTTCCGATTCACACTTGGGCAAGTTGGTAATTGTTACTCTACAATAAAACTATCCAGACTATTACTAATATATTAGTTCTTACTTAATATACAAATATCTTTCTATAATAATATCAAATTACATTTAGAGCGATTTAAACGCACTATGTACAACTAAAATCTATTACACATTGCTATTATATGAACCTTTAATCGTACTATCACCGGCAACATATTTTAAATAATTCTTAATATAATTAATATTTACTCACACTTTTCGTTTGCGAAACTTTCTCGAAAAGCTTTCCTTATTTGCACACTTAATGCTCTTCTTTAGTCTAAGCGAGAGAGCGAGAGCGATGTGCAGAAGGATGAAGATGATATTTGTGAAATTGAAAATGAAATTTTGATAACAAATACCACAATTCCTTTTGTTTTTTATTAACAGACTTTTCTTAAGAGAATACACAACACTCACACTCACTCATTCGCTACAGATGTGTTTTGATACGCAGAATATACCCTACTGTGTGAACCATTCACTACATATCATTATATATATCTCGAAGATAGGTATTTCCTTATAAGATTTTTTATCACATAAAGTTCGTTATAAAATGATTTGAGCTGCTGATCCAAATCTCCAGTAACCGAGTGTTATTTAACCGTCGTACTTAGTAAAATCGGCACTATCAATAGCTATTAAATGTAGGATTGAAAATAAAAAAAAACATAAGTATCACAATAAAATATCGAATTACCTAACTTTAGCTAGAGTTGTTTATCGATAGTTAATTGACAGTAAATTGTTCCATTAAATGTTTGTGCTACATGCGATACGACAATTGTAATACTTTATATATACCTCTATCTTTTCCTCAAAAAAATGAGATTAACGTTTATTCAATTTAATAACACAGAATATTTTTTGTACATTACAAAATTATAAATTAAGGATCACAGAAGCTCCTTCGCGGTACTGAGTTACTGTCGTCTGGTTGTTCATACCTACATTCACTACATTTTTGGACTTATCTATACTGTATCTCCGTACAAATGTTGCTGTACAAGATGATACTATACTCATCTAAGCTACTACTAGTATACTCACCTTATAAAACGCCCTAAGATTGTCCATAATATAATATATAGATTATATATATATAGATAAACTTTAAATACCTATTATATATATAGAATCTATAGTATGAATCTTATTTCATATATATAGTCACACTTATAAGTTTATCACATATACTACATATATATAAATATATATCATAAATAATTTATATATGATAATCTATTCAAATCGTTAACAAATAACAACAAACAATACAAGACACAAATTAATACCAAAAATAATACCAAAACATCATAAAATGATTTTAAAAATTAAATTAAATTTTATAAGAATTAAGTTCTATTATTCACTACAGAGACAATTTTCATACCAGGAAAATTTACTAATTTTAAATAAATTTTATTTAAAGAATATTTATTTATATAGTTATATATTAATCTTATTATATATATATTATATATATATATTTCTATTATATATATATTTAAATATATATAATATAATTATATATATATATATAATATATAATTAAAATTATTTAATATGTTATATTTTTTATTTTTCTTCCATAATTTTATAATTATAGATGTATATATAATAGTGTAACCTACTATTATTTATTTAATCTAATCTACATGTATTTCTTCTATTATATTTATTCATTTAATATTATTAAATTGATTATTATTATTATTATTAATTATTATTGCTTTAAATTTTATATATGTTTTTAAACTTTTAAATTTTTTTATTTATTTCAACGAGATTTACAATAATTTAAATTTAATTATTATTAATTATTACAAAGTTACTAATAACTATTTACTTAATATATTATTATATATTTATAATTATTAATTATTATATATTATATTATTATTATTATTATTTATATATATAATTATTATTATTATATTATATTATTATTTTTGAAAATGAATTCACATGATAAATAAAAGAATAATTCTTGAAGTTTATTAAAATTTAGAATATTAAAGAGAATAGAATAAACAGAAAAAAAATATTGCAATTTTTTTTTTTGGGCATAAATTTTAACTACAAAATAATATTATTTATAGATATTATTATTTTAAATGTATAAAAATGTATTATTAATTATTATTATTATTATATTACTATTATATGATTATTTAAATTATTAATATTATTAATTGATTTTATAATATATTCATATATTATAAATATATCAAAAGCGGGAAAAGGAAGCTTTAATTTATATTACATATATTATAATATATCTTTATCCTATTATAATAAGGACTCATATATATATATATCTAATAATATATAATAATAATAAATACAAGTATTGTATAGTATTGGATATTTATATAATAAGATATATTTTGTCATGTATTACTATATTTTATCTGTCGTCTATTCAATTCTATTATTTTATCTATTAATTGTCTGAATATATTGATATATCAGTCTTATTGCTCATATATATTTAGTCTAATTATAATGTATTAATTATGATGCGATATGGACCCGTTCCCGCAGAAATACATTTTCATTATATATCAAAATATTTGTTTATAGATCTCATTTCATTTATATTATTCATATTATATCTCGATGAGTGTTATCTGTATTCTGTATTTTACCTATTATAGGTGGGGTTGACTAGCTCTGTCATGTACAGTTATTTGTATTTGTATTATACTAGTATTTAGGTGGTATAGTATATGATTATGTTCGTTTTCTATTATGTTATTAGCATATGTATTTGATAAATGTATCGTCTTTAATTTATTTAATATGATGTGTTATAAAGTATTTTGTATAGTTTAATATCTGTTTTAGTAATAACTGATTCATATTTATTACTACTGTTTAGTAGTTATATGTCATGTATATTTTTCTTTCGATATAGGCGATTGGTCATTATTGATTTATGCATCTGTTTATTTGTTTGTCTTTCTTTTCCACATATATTAACTATATAAACTAGAATCACATCAATACGGAGTGACGACTATAAAAGGTTGATAATATTCTTTGATCACATACACAATTAAAGTGTAGCTATTCTAATATATTTAATAAAATTCACATACCTCTTTGATTTCAGGGTTCGATGGATGTTTTGGTATTTACTGGAGAAGTCGACGATCGGCGATACTTTTCTCGAATGTAAGAAATTAGTTCTTCTTTTGAAGGAACTTTCGTCCCTCTATGAATTGCAACCAAAAAAAGGTAGTTCAACAGTATACTTCCCCATTCTAGGTTAGTCTATTAAGGTTTACTGCATCGTCGATCCAGTATAGTTAGTTTAGTTTTAAAGAACCTGCTAGTTCAGGCTCTATCCAAGGTTTAATAATTAAGTATCACCACAATAATCAATATAGTTGGAAAATCAAGGATCAATTTTTCCACAAAAACATGCTTACTCTATCACTTAAATTCCTTTTACGTTTAATAAAATGGTTTTCTTTTCATACAATAATCGCTACGTATTATGCTTCTGAATACACTATTATTTAATTTTAATATTTAAAACATTTCATATCTTATGTTTCACATTTACATTTATCTGTTGTAATCTATTACTAACATAATACCGAATCTTTTTTCATAGCATAAAACACGAAATCACCGACTCCACATAACTCTAATAAAGGTCATCTATATATATATATATAGTATATATATATATCCTATTATATTTTTATTAATATTTAACCTACATCAACCTAAAACTATAAAATCCTAATTTATACTATATTATCTACCTATAGTATATTCTATATACTATCTTCATATATATAATTTCATTCACTATATTACACCTCTATACTATATATACTACTAATATATATATCTTGTCTATTACAGCCCTTAGTATCTTAGTATTTACCTCTCTTTCCTCAGAAACCCTCTGTTACCCTACTACCTTATATATATAGCTATATATTATATAATAATATACCATACCTATAGTATAGTATATATATATACTACCTAATAGTCCTATATTATCTTAGCTACTTCCTTATCATATATATATCTCTCATCTACTATTTGTAACATAACTCTCTAATATATATACTTACATATATATTACGGTATATATATTAATTGGCAATGCGTCTTTACATTAATAGATCAGGATTTTAAAAGAAAATCATGATAGATGACAATATCATTCACAGGTTTAAATCAGTGATTGGATTTATATATTATTGATTATTATATTATTTTATTATTTATTATTATTATTACACAATTTTCGAAAATTTTATTACGATTATTATTAGTTATTATAACTGTGGCATTTTTTTATTCATTTACCCATTTTATTATTTGAAATTAACTATCATTTGATGATTCTAAGTGATTCTTTGGTGCGTCTCTCTCTCCAGTGTTTTTGGGGCCAGCAATTGTTTCAATTTTAAAATGTTTAAAAAAAAAAGAAATAAAAAGAAATTGTATATGGTTAATAATAACCATAGTTTTAAGTCACTTTGTTTGGGTTTAATTGTTGGTTCTCAAACTTACTTACTATAATATAAATTAGCTATATAAGTATTTTTATTCTATAGATTTTGGCTTGTAATTTATTGGTGATTTATAATATAAATACTTTTTTATTATTATTATTCTCTCATCAAGTTATTATTATTCATCTCTTTAATCTTATTCTTTTAAATGGTTTAAGATATATATTTCATTATATAATTTCTATTCATTAATTATTATTAGTTTACTGGGACATTAGGTATTCTATATTATTATTATTATTATTTATATTTATTTATTATTATTATATTCATGTATTATTATTCATTATTATCTTATTTTGCAACTGCTAATTTGATTTTAAGTCTCCAATAGCATCATCACATCATTCACTCACTCATCAGTACATCATCATCATCATCATTCATCATTATATTATTATTATTATTATTATTATTATTATTATTATTATTATTATTATTATTATTATTATTATTATTATTATTATTATTATTTTCGGGTTTAATTTTTTGTTCAAATTACCTACTATTAATTAAATTGTATAAAGTAATTTTATTTATTTAGCTAGTTATTTATTTTTTTATTTATTTATTATTATTATTATTATTATTATTATTATTATTATTATTATTATTCATGCAGTTATCATCATCATCATACATCAACTATTATTATTATTACTAATCATTATATATGTATTTATTTATTATATATATTATGTATTATTTTATTAGTTATTATTGATTATTAATTGTCACTATAATCGTTGACTTTCTAGCAGTAATACAGAAGATACACTTATTATCCTTACTAAAAATGTATATAAAGCACTAAACGGAAAACAGACACTCTTACTTATTACTATTAGAATTTTCGGAGACCCTTTGAACTAGATCTTAGACAACCAAATTTAGGTTAATTAAAAACACTTGTTGTCTGTCGTAAATGGATTACTGTCAATTGGTTTCAGTCATACTAACTGAAAGAACACAATTCCTTCGATTAGAAGATGCATCATTCTCTCCCTTGCTTCAATTTACCTATGGTTGCCTTAACCATCCACTTTGGGGTTGCTATTTTTTAATATGGCTACTGTGTATAAAAAAAAACTGTATATAATAGGGTTGTCAAAAAATGTACTTTTTTGAAAAAGTTCAACCAACATGAATTTTTCGGGAGAAACTTAAAAAAATGGGTTTTATTTTTCGATGTAATGGAAAATTTTATTAAAAAAATCATCTCAAAAAATAATAATTTGCCATATGAATTGGATTTTGTCAAATTTTTTTCATATATTCTAAAGCTGTACGCAAAGTTCTGCATCTATAGAACGTTTTTTTTCCGAAGTTTTTTTTTTCTAAGTTAAGATGATCTTGTCAAAATCAGAATCAAAATCAAAATAAATCTGAGATTAGTAAACAACCTACGCTTTTTTTTAATTATATTTTAATTAATTTTTAATTATATATTTCAATTTAATTACTTTTGAAATTTATATATATATATATATATATATATATATATATATATATATATATATATATATATATATATATATATATAATATATATATATCAATATAAGAATAAATCAATATAATATTTTTTTTTTATATATATATTATATATGTACTACTATAATATATATATATATATATTATATATATAGTTCTATATATATATATCCTATACTACATATATCCCATATATGATTACTATATATATATATTACCAGTATAAGGTTTTAAGCTTAAAACAAAATTAAAAATAAGTTATTAAAGAAGATTTTAATATTAGCAATAAAATTCAGTTGTATTTATTTATTTATTTTTTTTATTTTATTTTTTTATTATTATAATCTTTTTTCTTTCTTCCAAAAGTTTATTTTATTTTTTTTAAAAGGTGTTTTTTGTGTTTTTTTTTTTCAAAGTGGGTTTAATTAAAAAAAAAACATTGTAAACAATCCGATTGCCCCCAATCTTGCCAACCAATGGCTTTCAAAAGTGTTATTTTTCACAATATGAAAAGCATATATATGTGATCTTAAATTGTTCCGAGATTCAGATATATTAAACTCTA
The DNA here is from genome assembly GCA_015478945.1 of Trachelipus rathkii. NCBI lineage: Eukaryota > Metazoa > Arthropoda > Malacostraca > Isopoda > Trachelipodidae > Trachelipus > Trachelipus rathkii. The sequence continues at coordinate 26,527 of JABUQX010044522.1, forward strand.
AAGTAATCAATGAAATTAAAAAAAAAAAACATCCTTAAAATTAAAAACACACATGAAACACATTACTTAATCAAAATCTAAAAACCATGTTCAACTTAATGTTAGAGCCAAAATTCTAATCATTAATAGCTTAACGTCTGCACAATTACTAGGTGTTATCCGCGATGACAAACTCTCTTCTAAAGATCACATCAGTAGTCTTTTTAGAAAACTATCCTATGCAAATTATGTATTCCTGAAGATAAGAGAGACTGTGTCCCGAAATTTATCTTAAATTTTTTTTTTACTGGAGTTTTGTCTATTCCCCCCTACTCTATTGTCTGCCAATATGGGGTTGAGCCAGCGAGTACTTGTTACAACCTGTTGTATCTATTTATGTGGAAATAATTCACGCATTGTCAAGATCTCAAAATTATTATTATCATACAATCCCACTTTTCAAAAGCTTCAGAATCATCAGACTATCTATACCCTTACAATAAGTAGTCACATATTTAAAGTCATAAATGAATTTTTGGCTAACATAATTGTACATAACTAAACTTCGAGGAAAGCCAATCTCCGTAGCTCAAATCCCTTACACTAGACAAAGCAAAATACATTGTAATAAAATCTCAGAGTTTCCTGTCATATACTGTCATCGATAAGTGAAATAACCTCCTTCAAAAAGTTCAGGATTCACCCACCCACCCCCGGTTCATTTCCTAAAATTATTAAAAATTACTTACCAATAAAATACAAAAGAGAATATCCTAATCTCCTTCAGAAATTATTATTATTATTATTATTATTATTATTATTATTATTATTATTATTATTATTATTATTATTATTATTATTATTATTATTATTATTATTATTATCAATGTTCATTATCATTATATTCATTATATCACTTACTTATTATCTTCTAATATTCATCTACTATGACTCCGGTATTGCTTCAGCTATTCCTACCCCATAATTACATTAAGAAATCGTTAAGTTTAACTATGAAATATTATTATTTTTATTTATTATATTATTAATTTTTTATTATTATTATCAATATTTATGTATTATTATTATTATTTATTATTATTATTATTATTAATTATTATTATTATATTTTATTAAGTTCATATTAATTATATCACTTATATTTATTATTATATTATTTATTATTTTATTCTTCTATTCATTATCTATTACGATTATCAATAATCCACCATTTTTATTATTTTAAGTAATTAAACTTTATTAAATTTTTACTTTTGATATTTAAAAAGATTTTAATTATTGGGCTACTTTATCTTATTTATTATTGATTATTTAAGAATTTGTATTAATTCAGTCTTCTGTCTTTCGTCATCGTCCATCAAAAGCATCTATATTTTCAGAGTATATTGGTAAATCATTATTATTATTATCATTAGCTATTATTATTTTTATATTATTATTATTATTATTACTATTATTATTAATTATTATTATTATTATATTCTTATTATATTATTATTATTATTATTTTTATTATTATTATTATTATTATTATTATATATATATTTATTATTATTAATTAATTATAATTAATTAATCTCATTAATTATTTTATTATTATTATTATGAACTACTTCTCAGTGATATTTGTTTATAATACATCACGCTATTATTATCTATTATTTATTATATTATTTTATTATTAATTATTATTATTAATTATTAGTATTATTATTATTATTATTAATTATTATATTATTTATTATTAAATATTTTTTATTCATTATTATTATTATTATTAATTATCATTACTGTTCAAATGAAATTCTCTATCAATTTATATTATATCTACTATGTATATACAACATTCTTTTTGTCTTTTTGGGCACCAACTAATTTTTATACTTAAAGGATTAAAAAATGGCATATTCTCTCAAACTTGATTTGTGACAGAGATAAGATATTTCACAAATTCTTACAAATTCCAGAATCTTAAAAAATAAGTGAATATATATATATTCATGTATAATACACAAGTAAGAAAAAAATGACATAGCTGAAAAGTAGCATTTATTTAAACTTAGTTTATACAACAGAGACCTCAAATATATAGAAGTGATTGTTTTTCTGAATTTACGCCAATATACGGTAAGTTGCTTCTCACGAATCATCCCCCAAATCATTAGTCTCCAATCTTGTTTCTTCGCCTTTTATGAATCTTGGTAGCCGCGCCGTTCAAAGTCCAGAAAGTATCCTTGGTTAAAATATGCTCGCCATGGCTCCTCCTCGAAGTAGTTCTGTCTCCATTATTCTCCTTAAATTTACAAGTCATCGAGCATCCAAGGATGTGATACTTTTAGGGACATCCTGCAGCCCATTCTTGCCCGTAGTGTCCTGCACCAAATTTCGCCCTCAATAAGGTCCTCCCATAGTTTTCGGCCTATTGTTTTCCAACTAAGCCAAGAACCTACTACAATTACAAAGCTTTGTTCCATTATCTAGCTTTTTTCTACTCCTAGTCCAGCTCCTTCGTGAATTGATTGCCTTTATGCATCTTTTTTGATTTGGTCAGTCCGTCGAAGACACCGGCTTTGACCTTTGCCTCAGACAAGCTTAGGGACAGAAGCTTTGCACGGTAGATGAAGGCTGAAGGCTGAAGGCTCCTTATGTAGAGCTGTGACAAAACTGATTCATGAGGTCCTAATCTTTTATGTGTAGTGAAGGAAACAAATATTTTCTAGGGGTAACATACAGAGGCTTTCCATTGACATTAATCTCTCACTATACTGAACCTCAGCCCTCTGTGGCCAATCCAGCCTTTGGTAGTGTTCTGTGGAGGCCATGCTGTTCTGACAAAGGCAACAGAAAACTTGGTAAAGCCGCCTTGGAGGGCCATCAGGAGGGCCACCATTTTGAAATCTCCTATATTCCCATTGTGTTCTTTCATATTTCAAGCCGCCACTACCCCCACAAAAAATAGCCCCCCTCTTTCAATGCTGCGTGTTTCTCTTTGAACTGCACAACACGTGTGAGCCATAGGAAGAGATAGATATCGATTGGATCATGTTTCTCGTTATGAAGTAGCGCAGCTCTGACACTCTTCGATGAGCTGTCAATGAAGAGGCGCCACTCGCTGGGGTTACAAGCACATTCCAAGGGCCTCAAACAAACCTTCACTGTGGCAAAAGCAAGCCCAATTGCTGAGCTTATGATGTCGAGACTCAAACAGTGTAATTTGCTACATGAAAGTGTGAAAGTTGCAAGTAAGAGAAAACGTTACCACCCTTTCTCAACTTTTTTCACCAGTCAAGATGGGCTTGCTTTTGCCAAGCAGCTGACAGGTTTTGTTTTGAGGCCCTTGAATTGCTTGTAACCCCAGTCGAGTGGCGCCTCTTCCATTTCGACAGCTCCATCGAAAGAGTGTCAGAGCTGCGCTACTTCATAACGAGAACATGTATCCATCGTATCTATCTCTTCCCTTGGCTCACACGGTGCAGTTCAAAGAGAAACACAGCAGCATGAAGCTATTGCTAAGTGCCTTGAAATATGAAGAACACAATTGGGAAGTTATAGGAGATTTCAAAATGGTGGCCCTCCCTGATGGCCCTCCAAGGCGGCTTTACCAAGTTTTCTGTTGCCTTTGTCAGAATCAGCATGGCCTCCCACAGAACACTACCAAAGGCTGGATTGGCCACAGACGGCTGAGTTCAGTATAGTGAGAATTAATAGTCAAGATGGAAACCTCTGTTTCCCCTCAGAAAATATTGTGTTCTTCGACTACACATTAAAAAAAAAATTAAGCCCCCCCTCAAAAAATAGAAAAAAAAATCCACAGTTTTATTATTAAAATATAAGAATATCCCCCCAACAAGCCATATCCCTTTTTACTTAGTGACCGCCTTCAGCTTACAGCCTTCATCTACACTGCAAAGCTTCATTCCCTAAAGCTGTCCTGGCAAGGTCAAAGCCGTGTCTTCGACGGACTACAAATAAAACAAAAAGATCATAAAGTGCAATCAATTCACGAAGGAGCTGACTAGGATAGAAAAAGCAGCTTGGAACAGCTTTGTTGTAGTGGTTCTTGGCTTACTTGGGAATAACAAGTAGTGCCGAACAACTATGAGGACTCTCTATTTGCAGTACCTTGGTCAGGAACTACGGCAGAATGGGCTGCAGGATGTCCCTAAAAGTTCATATCCTTGATGCTCATCTTGCTAAATTTAAGGAGAACATGGAGACGTACTCAGAGGAGCATGGCGAGCAATTTTACCAGGATTACTTTGACTTTGAACGCCGAGTACCTAAGGATAACAAAAAAAACGAAAAACTAAGATTGGAATGACTATTATTTGGGAGGAATGTATTCGTGTAAAGCAACTCTACCGGTATATGCGTAAATTCAGAAAAACTCACTCTATATAGCTTTTTGAAGGTCTCTGTTAGTATAAACTAAGTTTAAATAAATGCACTTTTCAGTTCTATGTCATTTTTTTTCTACTTTGTGTAACGAGAATAATTTATATTTCTAACTTATTTTTTATATCGGAATTGGTAAATTGGTGAAATATCATTATCCTGGTCACAAAATCAAAGTTTGGAGGAATATTAGCCATTTTTAATACCTTCTAGGTATAAATTAGTTGGTGCCCAAAGACAAAAAATGTATTACATAGTGATATATATAATTGATAGAAATATTCATTTTAAAATAATAATAATAATAATAATAATAATGAATAGATAATATATTAATTATAATTATATAATAATAATATTAATCAAATAATAATAATTTTATAATAATAATAATTAATTAAATAAAATATATTTAATAAATATATTAAAATAATAAATAATAATAATAGCGTGATGTATATTATAAACAAATATCACTGGATAGAAAGTATTGCATAATAATTAAAAAATTAATAATTAATAATAATAATAATAAAATGAATATATAAAATAAAAATAAGCATAATAATCAATAATAATCAATAAATACACTAATAATAATTAAAAATATATAATAATAATAATAATAATAATACATAAGATATATACTACAATGATAATAGTTAGGAATAATAAATAATAGCAAAAAATTTTAATCATAATGCTGAAAATAAAATAATATATGATAATAAAATAATTGAATAATAATAAATAATAATAATAATAATAATAATAATAACATAGAGTCATAATATATAATAATAAAATAATAAATATAGTAAAGTTACTTCAAATAGTACATCAAGTATAATTAATTAATAATAATAATAATTAATTATAAATTAATTAATAATAATCAATAATAATTTATAATAATAATAATAATAAATAATAAATAATAATAATAATAATAAGAATATGATAATAATATAATATAAATTAATAATAATAATATAATAATAATAATAATAATCAAATAATAATAATAATGAGATAAGTAATAGATAATATATATATCCAACTAATAAATAATAATAAATAATAATAACTAATACATAATAATAATAAAATAATAATAATAAATCTAATAATAATAAATAATAATAATAATAAGTCATAATAATTGATAATCATAATAATAATAAAAATTCATAATAATTTAATAATAATAATAATCACATAAATAATACTAATAATAATTAATAATAATAATTAATAATAATATATATATAATACACAATACTAATATAATCACACAAACGATAAATAATCAATAAGTAATAATCTTCTGAATGGAGAATTAGTATATTCTCTTTTGTATTTTATTGGTAAGTAATTTTTAATAAATTTTAGAAATGAACCGGGGTGGCGCTGGGTGAATCCTCGAACTTTTGAAGGAGTTACTTTTCACTTACGATGCCACAGTATAATGACAGGATACTCTGAGACTTTTATTACAATGTATTTTGCTTTGTCTAGTGTAAGGGATTTGAGCTACGAGATTGGCTTCCTCGAAAGTTTAGTTAGTACAATTATTGTTAGCCAAATTCATTATGACTCTAAATTGTGACTACTTATTGCTAAGGGTATGATTAGTCTGATGATCTCTAAGCTTTTGAAAAGTGGATTGTATGATTAATAATATTTGAGATCTTACAATGCGTGTACATTATTTCACATAATATTAAGATGACACAGGTTGTAACAAATATCGCTGCATCATACCCCCATATTGGCAGACAATAGAGTAGCGGCGGCGAAATTGCTTACTCCAAAACTCGTAAAGAAAAAAATTCTAAGATACATTTCGGGAACACAGTCCTCTATATCTCCATTAATACATAAATTCCTGCATACGATATGTGTTTTTCTAAAAAACGACCTATCTGATTGTGTATCTCTCTAATAGGTTGTCACGATGTATACACACCTAAGTTAATTGTACAGACTTAACTCTCCTCATCTAATGATGTTAAAAATTTTGACTCTAACATTAAGTTAGAACATGGTTTTAGATTTTTAATGATTAACGTAAATTGTTTTTATTCCTTAACATAATTATACTGCATTGTATTTTTTTTCTTCTTTTCATATTTCCATTGAATTACTTTATGAGAGTATATATAATCTTAATCTTCGGCAGATCATACTTTTCAAGTCACTCACTTATATTAGCTCTTTTTCTTACTCTCGTCAAACATCACACTTTTGAAAGCTCTATTGGTTTGGCAAAGATTGGGGCTATATCGGATTGTTAACATGTGTTCCTGAGCTTCTTAAATATCACACTTCAATACTTCTGAAAATCTTCCTTAAGCATGGAACAGTGAAATAGGCTTTATAAAAAACATTAAATAGTGAAATGGGCTTTCTAAAAACATTGAACAGTGAAACGAGCTTCAAAAATAATCATTATATATAGTTCTTATCACTGAACTTATTTTTCTATATTGTTTAAGCTTAAATCCTCTATACTGGTAATCTTCTATACTATATCTATATTTCATTCTTATTATAATTATACTCTATTTTATTACTACTATATTCTCTTTACTTCATATCTTTACTTATATATACTACTATATTACTTATCTATTCCTATATATATACGTACACTTTATTCTTTCTATTATCTTTACTCCTTCTTTTACACTTCTTCTTATACACTACTTTTATACCTTTCATCTATTAATATACCTATCTCTTCTTCTTCTTTACTCATATTACTTTGTATACTTAGTATCTTTCTTAACTTCTATATATACATTCTTTCACTATCTTACTATTCTATTTATCCTTACTTTATTCTATTCATATTATACTTATTATATATCTCACTATACTTATATATATATATAATTATTACAATTCTAAAGTAATTTAAATTGAAAAAAATGAGAGCAGGCAAATTACACTAATCTAATTAAACTTACCATACGAACTTTTAATGACATTTATTATTAGTGGTGAGTATAATATGGAATAATAACCAAGTAAATAAAATAGGCCAACTTTTGAATAATAAGTACAATCGTACCTAGTTATTCTACAGAAATAAAATATATGAAAAAAATTTGACAAAATCCAATTCATATGGCAAATTATTATTTTTTGAGATGATTTTTTTAATAAAATTTTCCATTACATCGAAAAATAAAACCCATTTTTTTAAGTTTCTCCCGAAAAATTCATGTTGGTTGAACTTTTTCAAAAAAGTACATTTTTTGACAACCCTATTATATACAGTTTTTTTTTATACACAGTAGCCATATTAAAAAATAGCAACCCCAAAGTGGATGGTTAAGGCAACCATAGGTAAATTGAAGCAAGGGAGAGAATGATGCATCTTCTAATCGAAGGAATTGTGTTCTTCTCAGTTAGCTATATATCTGACATACCAATTGAGCAGTAAACCATTTACGAACAGACAACAAGTGTTTTTTCTTAATTAACCTTAATTTGTCTGTCTTCGATCTACTTTCAAAGGCGTCTCCGAAAATTCTACATAGTAATAAGTAAGAGTGTCTGTTTTCCGTTTAGTGCTTTATATACATTTTTAGTAAGGATAATAAGTGTATCTTCTGTATTACTGCTAGAAAGTCAAAATAAATAATAATAATAATAATAATAATAATAATAATAATAATAATAATAATAATAATAATAATAATAATAATAATATGATGATGATGATGATGATAACTGCATGAATAATAATATAATATAATAAAATAAATAATTAATTAATAATAACAATTTAATAATAATTCAATTAAATTTCAATTAAATTAAAAAATAATATATACTCAGCTAAATAAATCAACTTACTTTTATACAAATGTCTCACTCTTAATAGTAGGCTACATTTTGAACCAAAATAATTAAATCCCGAAATAATAATAATATATTAATAATAATAATAATAATAATAATAATTAATAATAATAATAATCAATAATAATAATAATAATACACTATATAATTCAAATAATTGAAATAATGATAATGATGATTGATGATGATGTACCTGATGACTCCGATTGATCTGATGATGATTGATATGATGATGATGATGATTGATGATGATGAATGCTCTATGAATCAATAATTAATAATAATAAATAATCAATAATAATAATAATAATCATTCATAAAATAATAATATAATCATATAATATAATATTAACTACTAACTATAATAATAATAATAATAATGACACTCTAATAATAATAATAATAATAAATAATAATAATAATAATATCAATAATAATAATAATCATATAATAATAAATTAGCAATAAATAATAATAATATTAATAATAATTCAATAAGATACTATATAACACCCTGATATAATAATAAATAATACTTTAATTTAATTTCAATACTCTATTATTTAATACTATAATTTGACACCAACAATTAAACCCAAACAAAGTGACTTAAAACTATGGTTATTATTAACATTACAATTTCTTTTTATTTCTTTTTTTTTTAAACATTTTAAAATTGAAAATTGTGGCCAAATTCAACTTAATCACAAGGTTAAGAGCAAATATATCATGCTTAGAATTTTTAAAAATCAAATTAAAAATAATAATAATTATAATATAATACATTATAATAATTAATAATAATAATAATTAATAACCATTAATAATAATAATATAAATAATAATAATAATCATATAAATCCAATCACTGATTTTTATAACCTGTCGAATATAGTTGTCATCTATCATGATTTCTCTTTTAAGAATCCTAGATCTTTAATGTAAAGAAAACGAATGCCAATTTCACATATATATCCCCCGAGCGCTTATATATATATAATATTTATACTTATATTATCTATTTTATGATATATATATATCTTTATTATTTATACTTATTATATATATATATATATATACTACTATTTATTATATACTATTTTTCTTCCTTATATATTTACATATATATATATATATATATCTATACTTTATAAGCTTTGTTAGGTGACAAAGGTTTCTGAGAGTGCCTGCAAGCAAAACTACATACTATATACTAATATATATTATATATATACTATGTTATATTTTATATATACTCTATATATATTATATATCACCTATACTATATATATATATATACATCTTTCCTTTTCCCTCTTATTCTATTCTATCATTTTTTCTATCAATATATTATTATATACTATTATTATATATAATATACTAATATAATTATAAGTCATGATGACTTATTTATTTATTCATATATTTACTTCTTTATTTTTCGTGAAATTTTCTTGTGTTTTATGTAAAAAAAATCATATATTGTTAGTATATGATACTCACAACTAAATTAATGGTGATAACAAAGTAGAAAATTCTTAAAATATTAACACAATTTTATATAACTAAGTAAGTCAATACGTTACATATTGTATGAGAAAGAAACATAGTTTTACTTTTAAAACGTAAATGAATTTTCAAGGCTAGGGTAAAACATGTTTTTGTGTAAAATTGATCCTTTTTTTCCATATATGATTTTGTGAATACTTAATTATTAAAACTTATAACCTATGACACTAGGAGGGTCTAAACTAAACTAACCATATGGAGTCGGACGATGCTGAAGTAAACCTATACTAACTAGATGGATATACTTGAAAGTAACGTTTTTTTCTCTCTGTTTCGGGTATTTCTAAATAATATTTTTGCATTTCAGAAAATATCGCGATGTCGTCGCTTTCTCCCAGTAAATACAACCATACGATGCCTTAATATAAGTTGCGATTTTATTCAAATAATTAGTCTAGTTATTTTTGCTCTAATTAAATGAATTTTGAACCTTTTTATCGTCACTCAAGTTTATTGTTTGTTTCATATATTAATATATGTGGAAAAAAAACAAACAAATATAACGGATGCATATAATCAGCATAATTAGACCATATACATATATATTATACTTATATATCTTTTTATACGTATAAATTTATGTAAATTTTATATTACTTATATATTACTTATATATATATATATATATATCTATATATTATTATAATATATATATATACTATAATATTATTATATATTATATACTATATGATATTCAATTGATTCTTTTCTTTTTATCACACTATTATTATATTTCTCTGTATTATACATTTATATTTCTGGGGAACGGTTCATCAAAATCAACTTTTTGAAAGATAGGTTTGTATTTATATATATTATAATTCTTATTCTTCTTATATTTAGGATTATGGCTTATTGTATATATATATATAATATATAATACTCTATATTTACTGTTAGTATATTACTTATAGCTTATATCTTTTATTATATATATATACTATTATCTTTATATATACTATATAGATATATACTATATATATATATATATACTTTCATGCTTCTTTTTTTTCCCACTGATATGATCCTACACTCAAGTATACACAATTAACTCACATAATTTTACACTCATATAATATATTAATAATAATAAATAATAATAATACACACAGATAATAATAAAATAAATAATATTAAAATTAAAATAAAAAAAAAACAAATGTATATAAAATACTTTTAATAAAAATTTGAATATACTACACTAATCATTTGGGCAAAATAATTTTTGAACTACGACTACACACAATATTTTCTTTCTCTTCTTTTTTTTCTAGTTTCCACTAACACCAAGTTTTTGTCATCTGTAGCACTTATTTTCAGACGGAAGTAACACTTTCAATAAAATCTAGTAGTATAATAATAATATGTAATAAATAATAATAATAATAATATATAATAATAATAAAATATATAATAATAAAAAGTATATTATTTTACATTAATTGAAAATAAATAATATAAAAATGTTGATAATAATATATAATTAATGAAATTAAAATACTCAATAATGATCAATATTAAATAATCAACAATATAATAATATATTTAGATAGATATATGAGTTATAGCAATTACGTATTTTAGTCATTACTTAAATAATAATTAAATAATCAATCTATTAATAATAGTATATTTATTTTTAATAAAATAGAAATATAAACATGAATAATATATTATATTATATTATATATTATATTAACACGATTATTATAATTATCATATCTCTCTATATATTATTATATATATTTTATACTATATCTATATATATCTTATATATATATATTTATGTTTTTGGAAAATATATATATTAAACTATATGTTGATTCCTCTTAAAATTAAAATTATTAATATATTAGATAAATTAAAATATAAAATAAATATATCAAAATTAAAACCTTAAAAAATAAAAACTTTTTAATTTACTTTTTTTTCTAAAATAACTTTATTTTCAATCCTTTTTTTAATTAATTTAGGTATTCTTTATTATATTTTCTAACATCTGAAAACGTTTGAATATATACTGCTAGTACTATTAGTATTATTACTATTATAATATATCAGTATATATCAATAACATTTGATAATGTATATTATATAAATACTTTTTATATTATATTAAATTTATATCTATATATATAATATTATATAATATATCATAATTACTGTAAGGGACTACAGTATAGATAGTCCAGAAAATGTTATAGTAGTTACAGACCAAAAGTACCACGAAGCCCCAGAGCTCTGCTTATTAGTAAATTTTTTTATATTGTACAAAAAATACTTTCTGGTGTTATAAAATTTATGATAACAAAAATATCTTTTTAAGAATTATATTAAATAAATGTATTGAAATTGTTATCGGACTCGCTAACAAACTTTTTGCATTACTGTCCACACATATCTTTAAACATTGGTTAACAGGTAATTCTAAATCTTTTATTAACTAAAATTGTTTTTTTTCTTTAAATCCTCTTAATTGCTTGTCTCCGATTTTTCACTAAGTACGGCATTTAATAATCACTTTGGAGTATCACAGCTCATTCAAATCAATTTTTAACCAACGTTTAGCTTAAAAATCTTTAAATTACCTATTCTTAACTCATATATATCATGATATTTCACACAAATTAGTTCTGCGTATCAAAAATTGTGATAATTATATTACATTGTTATTTTTTTTGTAATAAAAACAAGATTATTTATCAAAATTTCAATTTCTCAATTCACAAAATATCTTACTCTTTCTCATCCTTCCGCTCATCGTTCCCGCTTACTGCTTTACAAAAGAACTTCAGATCGAATTTAAGAGTGAAAAGTCTTCAAGTTCAAAATACCTAACAATTAAACATACTTAATTATTTTAATCATTAAATAAAATTTAATAATAACTTTTATATATTGCCTTTATATATTTATCTATTATTATTATTTATGTAAATTAATTTTGAAAATTATAGAAAAATTTGTTATACCATAGGAACTGTAGTTTAATCATCGTTGATAATTTAATTGAAAATAAAAATTTACAAACTTATGGACATTCCGGGAACGTTTTAATTGACGCACGCCTAGTGTTTAGTAACTCCCCACAAATACCTAAGTCAGTAATATAGTATTAATATATAGTAATAAATTATATATATATATATATATATATATATAATATTATTTATACTATATATATTTTATATAATTATATATATATATACTTTATATACTATTTAATACTTACTAATCACTTATATATTATATATAATTATTAAATATATATTACTATATATTATATATTATATTATATATACATACATATCTATACTTTTACTATAATATATATATAACTCACTATATTATTTATATATATACTACTATATATTATATATATCTATTTATATATATTATATACGTATATATATATATATATGATATATATATAGTATACAATATATATATAAGTATATATATAGTATATATATATATATATATTATAATATATATATATATATAATATATATATATATATATATATATATATATCTATATAAATATATATATTATCTATATCTACTAATTAATATATATATATTACTTTATATTATATATTATATATATATTATATATATATTATATATATATTATT
>JABUQX010044522.1:55000-77500 GCA_015478945.1 Trachelipus rathkii
GTTAAAAAAAAAGTATTCTTTAGAGCACTCAAAACTCCCTACCATAATACTAGGGATAAAAAGGATTTATCCCTTTGACAAGGGTTAACTGAATGAATCTAAAAAACACTTTAAAAATCTTTTTATTAGTTAAAGTAGAGATGTAACTGGTTTGGAGAACCCCATTACAATAAAAATGTTATATATTTTATTGATTTGGAAAACAGTATTTAACACTTAACCATTTATTTTAATCATTTCATGTCACATTACAAATAGAAATTTTTTTTATATATATAGAATTGGATATTTTTCACCAACTTTTCATTTTTCAAAAAATTTAATTTTTTTAAACCTAAAAAGCAGTTACTTCAAAGAGAGAAAGCTAACGTTTTATTTCACACGATAAAACAAAGAGTGGAGAGAAAGAGAGAGAGAGAGAGAGAGAGAGAGAGAGAGAGAGAGAGAGAGAGAGAGAGAGAGAGAAGAGAGAGAGGAGAGAGAGAGAGAGAGAAGAGAGAGAGAGAGAGAGAGGAGAGAGAGAGAGAGAGAGAGAGAGGAGAAAGAGAGAGAGAGAGAGAGAGAGAGAGAGAGAGAGAGAGAGAGTGAAATTGCTTTTATTTAATATCCATTGACAAAGGGAGATGGGGGGGGAGAAATATATATTTGAACACCTTGTAATTTTTTAATTTTAATTTGAAAGGTTTATACCATTATAAACTTTGATAGAGCAATTCTTTGCATTTAAAATACACTTTGAATTTTTATTCTATCTTAAGTGGAACAGATGTTGTGGATCTTAGAATAAACTGAAATTTGCCAAAAAATGAATTAAAATATATAAAAACAAAATTGTGGGTGGCACCTCAAATTTTCAGGAAACTAATTTTATGCCACTATGACTTTATATACCAAGTTTCATAAAATTCGGTGAGGGTAGAGTGCTGCTTTTCATTTTTATTTATCTGAATACGCTAATTTATTCTTTTTTGTTTGTCTGAAGGAATTGGTCAAATTTATATCTTTTCATGGTTGACGTGGTGTCAGTCATGGAAATTTATTATTTTACCTTGCATATCTATAATCTAATGAAAGAGTATGCAGTATCTAAACTTGTATAGGCCTGCCAATTACAGATCTTTCAATAACCCGGTATTCTCTCTCTCTCTCTCTCTCTCTCTCTCTCTCTCCCTCGTCTCTCTCTCTCTCTCTCTCTCTCTCTCTCTCTCCTCTCTCTCTCCTCTCCTCACCCTTCTCTCACTCTCTCTCTCTCTCTTCATTATCATAGACATCTATTTGTTGGTTTTTGATATTGAATGAAACCCCCTTCTGTTCCTCTTTGAATTCAATAAGTTTTACAAACACGATATAAATAAACTGCACGAAACAATAGAATAATGGGACACTGGAACAATAGTTTATTTTTTGGAACTTCCGTTATAAAGCTTCACTTTGGAATTCAGGTTATATGCCGTGTAAAAAGTAGTATAATAATGATAGCGGAGTAAGGCAGGGATGTGTTATGTCTCCGTGGCTATTTATTTGGTATATGGATGGGGTGATGAAAGAATTAAAGATAGGGGAGGGTTTTAGACTGATAGAGAATGGAAAAGAGTATATGATATCACGCTTATAGTATCCTTTTGATTTGATTTTGTGTGGCCAATCTGACGGAAGATTGAAAGGATTGGTAGAAGGTGTGTAAAAGAAGGAGTTTGAAAGTAAATGTGGATAAGAGTAAAGTGATGGTGCTGGGTGGACAGATTCCATTGTTGGATGATGAGCAGCTCAAACAAGCATCTGAGTTAAAATATTTAGGCTAAATTTGGATGAAAAGGGAACGGATGCTGTAGATTTGTAGTTGAAAGTTGTGAGTGGCAGGATGGTAATTGGTGTAATTAAATCTTTGGTGCATGCAAAGGGACTAAGTCTTGAGAGCCCTAGGGTTCTGCATAGGGGTTGGTTGCTACCGGTTGTTAATGTATAGCAAGCGATAATTAATGGTATGGAATAAGATGTGTATATCTAAGGTGTAGTCTGTTCAGATGAATAATTATAGGGGCATGTTATGTATGAAAAGAATTGATAAAGTGAGGAATGAACGTGTCAGGGAGATGTGTGTTGTAAAAAAAAATGTGAATTAAGATAAATGAAACAGATATTGGCAGCTTCCGAGAAAGTATGGATGATAGTCGATTGGTTAAGCGAATGTATAGAGGTGAGTGTGTTGGGACGACCGGATTGTGTCAGTAAAAGTGTGTCTGAAGGAAACGCACGTGAATTTGGTTCAAGTTAAAAGAATTGTGTATTTTAGGAGTGAATGGCGGAGTTTTGTGAGGGGGCATGGTTGTGAGCCTGGACCAGGGGACGAACCCTAACATTTACAAGATATCGCGTTGGGGATTTGTCGCAGTGTTGTGAAACTCTAGGGTGGATTTTGGCTGAGGCGGGCTTGTACCTAAGATTATGAGGGTGGGATATGGGGGGTAGTTTCTTCCCAACTTACGTCATGTTCTTCTACTTAACTATTCTGTTTCCCCATATTGGGATATGTAAGGAGGAAGAGGGATATATTATATAAATATATATATAGTTATATATATATATATAAGCTATATATTATAAATATGATATTATATATTATATATATAATTAATATAATATATATATATATATATATATATATTAGATATGAAATTTTCACCAGTATATAATAAAGAGGAAAATAGCTGAGTATTTGACCACATTAGAAAAAAAATGGGAAAAGATTGAAAAGTATGTTCAAGTCCATTGTCTTGTGATTTTGTGGGTTCCACAGGAAGAAGGAGGAAGACCATTGAAAAGCGACCAACTGCCTCGCATACAAGTTGTCAATGAGAGAGAGAGATTCTACGTGGGCCTCTTCATATTTGAAAGCCTTTCACAGTGGAATGCCAATATGGTCATTCGAAGTAGGCCTATTTAGAAAGAGAAAAAAAATGTCTTTCTAAATTTATAACAGAGAAGGCCTTTTCTATTATTAATAACCATTTATAAATATGAAAAGGAACTTTTTAGTCTCCAATTAATAACTTAAAATATTATATTTATTTATTTATATTCAGTTAATATTATTTATTTAAATATTTTAAAAGTGGTGTGGTGCTGATTTTCTCAATAAAGAGATAATCTTAATACGTCAAAGAATGTGAACTCAATAACTTATCTAAATAAAAATTATTTACTAATATTATATATATAATATATATATAATATATATATTATTACTATATATATTATATATATATATATATAAATATATATAGTATAATATTATATATATATATATATGATATTTATATAATATATAATATATATATATATTATATATATATATATATATATATAATATATATAAATATATAAATATATATTATATATATATTATATATTTATACTGTATAGTATATATATATAATTTAATTGGTCAGCATTCGATTCCGTCATATGTATCCTAAAAACTATTAATGCTACAGAAAAACGGAATACATTGCTGGAATTCTGGTCAAATGCTGGTCCTGGAAATCGTAAAAAAAAAAAATAAAAAAAAAAAAAAAAAAAAGACTTTATATTTCAAAAACTTCACCAAGTATAGGCAAAGAATAACATTTTGAATCCTGTAAAATTCACATATGGAAATGTAAAACAAAAAAAAAGAAAAAGCTTATTGTTAATAATTATATAATATGATAGAGAGCCCTATTTCAGAGACTTTTATCTGTATCTCGTTAAAAATAAATGACTTTCTATTAATTTTTGCTTTTTTTTTTTACTAAAGAAACCCCAAGGGTATACCGCCCCCCGATGGCAGGAGTCGGGTCTCTCGGCCTTCCGGGGAACTATGGGGTAGGACAAGGACCCCCCTCCGGGAGGTCTCCGGAACCCCCGCTCTGTGGTATTTGGGTGTCGCGGGTTCCTCCGCTCCTCCTCTACGGGGTATGGAAACGTCCCCCCATCTGTTCCCCGTCGCTCGAGCCCCCTAGTGTGCGTATAAAGCAAAATTTAATGAAAGTCTATTTTTATTTTAACGAGAAACCAATAAAAGTCTCTAAATAAGGCCTTCTAATCATATTACTACTATATTATTAACAATAATTTTTTATTTATTATTATTTTTGACATTTTCTTATGTGAAATTTTTTTCCAAGATTCCAAAAATGTATTCCCTTTCGCTGTAGCTATGTAGTTTTGAGATTTTTTTTTTTTTTTTTTTTTACATTCCAGGGAACCGCATGGACCAAAAGCATTCAGAATGTATTCGTTTAACTGTAGCAATAATATTTTTAAGAATACATATGACGGACAATGGGAATGCTGGCCTATATATTATACTAGATATATCTATAATGACTATATATATATGAATATATATATATATATAATATATATATATATATAATATTATATATATATATAATATATATATAGTAATATATAGGTAAACTTGGTCCTTTAAAAGGATGTTAATTTCGAAATATATTGAACGAACGATATAATCGATTGTTTTCGATATTCAAAGCAATAGAGAGCAAGTTACTACCATAGAGTTTTTTTTTTTTTTTTTAACTAAAGAATACAAAAGATTAAATCGCAAAGATGGAAACGAGTCAGGGTCTCTCGGCCTCCGGGGGACAGATGAGGGGACGAAGTCCCCCTCTGTCCCACCGTCGGCTCGAGCCCCTAAAAAAAATTACATATTTCTGGAGCATGATAAAAAAAATAACTTTTGGCAACTCTTGCGCTCCTTCTTTTGGAGTTTTAGCTAAGTGACACTGCAGGGTTCCACTCGTAGTGTTCGGCGATTTTTGATATAATGTCTTTTTATGTAACATCCTTTAAAGGATATATATATATATATAATATATATATTATATATAATTATAATATATATATAGTATATATATATATTATATATATATAATATTATATATATATCATATATATATTGAACAATGTAAGTGGATTATAAAGAGAAATGGGATTTTTCGATTATTTGATTTGTGGGATTTTTTACAAATTTTCGGATCATGTCTTTTATCCTGTCCATTTCCATATCGCTATCGATTGAATGAATCCGAACACATTTGACAAAAATGAATTAAAACTGTATGAGTCAAAATAAATCTGTATTGTACTAAAAGACTTTCACACATTAAAAATATTTTTAACAAAATAAAGTTAAAATCTAATTGCTACTTAACGTAAGACTAAAATAACTTAATAACGAACATTTAACCTTAACCTACAAACTTATATTATTATATAATTTATTCACTTTCCATTGTTTCATAAATCAACATAAAAAAAGTTATATAAATTCATATGAAAAATAGTTCAAACTCTTTCTCACTATGCCGCGCCCGTTCTACATTCTGTTCGATAACTAACAAAGTGGAAAAAAAAAATTGACTCAGCTCTGAAGCATAACATTTTTAGCAGTAAATTTTTGCCATTCCCATTATAGAAAAAATTGTATATATTTTTGGGAGGTAGAAAGAGTTATAATGACTCCAAATTTTACATTTATAATATTACTATATATATATAATATTATATATATAATATATAAATATTAAATATTATAATATATATATATAATAATATATTAATATATATAATATATAATATAAAATATATATATATATATAATATAGAATATATATATATTATATATAGTATATATATATATTATAATATATATATATATATAATATAATAATATATAATATATAATATATTAATATATAAATATGTAATATATCAGTGCGACTCGTGGATAGAAATGATGGGGGTGAAATTCACATTATATATAAATATAATATATATATATATATATATATATATATATATATATATATATATATTATATATAGTATATAATATATATATAATATAATATATATAATATAATAATATATATATATACATCGCATTTTATACAAAAGGTTAGCCGCCTATGACATTATACTTCGTAGCGGTAGCCAATACATAAAAAAAGTTACCTGTTACGAATAATTAAAATAAAATTATAAAAAGAATAAATTACTTATTTAAATAATAAATTGTAGGTTTTTATAATTGTGAGTAAAGCCATTCTTCTCGTGCTTTTGACTTGCAAAATAAGTCAATCCACAAATGTCAAAGATGTTCGGAAATATCTCTTTTGTTGCAAGCGCAACGAGGGCATCAGTCTGTTCTTGCCCCTTGTATTCCGAATAAACGGTTTATCTTTTTTAATCTAGAAAAGTCATCTCTTCACTCAAAACAGATGTCCATTGGAGTATGTTATGAAAAAATTTTTAGCTAACTTAATTGTTTCTTCAAAAGCTGATCATTCCATTTTCATAGAGTACTTATAAGAATCAAGAGCTCCTTCAGGGAATAAAAAATCTTCTATAGAATATATAACTTGAAGTTCAAATTTGAGTCTCAAGATGTTAAAAAAGGATAAACAGTTACAGTCTTTTCAAATGCAACTGTGAGAAATGAGGTTAAATTTAAAGTGTTCACGCTCGAAAAGTTGAGCTGATAGTAAATGATCAACAAAACGAAAACCTCTCCTTAGACTGAGATAATATTAGTCAACACTTTAACGCAGCGCTTTTAATTTCGTAGTAATTGGAAGCTTTTAACGATCTTCTTCTCTTCAACCTCACAACATATACGTTCCTAATTTCTTCCATTAATGGTGTCATACTGTTTGCTAATCTTTCTAATTTAAATGTAGTCACTCACAGCTTGTTTTTATAAGAATTATGTCTGCATTTCTTGATTGAATTTATTATGAGAAACAAATCAGGTGCGGCATTCATATTGGAGGAAACAGTGAGCCAAAATACAAAAGTAGGATCAGTCAATAACCTTTGCAAACCTCCTGCTTGTCCGTGTTCCTCGTTGTTTGCTTTCATTTAGAATTTTTTCAAAGCACTTTAACAATAGTTCTCTATGTTCAAAAACCATATTTACAGTTGGATGTTAAAATTCCATCATTGTTTTAACAGTTTTGCACCGTTTCCCAATAATTCTCCTCTAATAAGGCATCTCTGAGAGATGTGAAAAAAGGTTGAATTAGTGAATATTTCTAAAGAATTCTCCAACTTTTACAAATGTATCTCCAAAACTGAGTCATTATCAAATTAATTTGATGCGCATAACAGTGTACATAATGTGCATTTGGATAAACTTCTTTTATAAATACGTTACACCACTGACGTGTCCACTCATAACTGCGGCACCATCATAACCTTGAGCAATCAATTTTTCTGGACAGTTCGGTAAAATGGATTTTAATTGATCAGAAATAACGCTAGCTATTGATTTGTCCAATTAACATTTTAAAAAGTCAATAATCTTTCTTTATTAATTCGCATATTTCCATTAGCGCAAAATGAAGCTAATGAAATTCGTTTGATATATCAAGAGGTTTCATCGCGATTTATGCCTATAAAGCTATGCTTGATAACTCTTTTAATATGTGCATCCTACATATTTCCCAAGAGCAAGAAAGTAAATCATTTGTATAGTCATTGAAGTTCCTTTGAAAACGTTAGAACTTTTTAAGTGATCTCTTAAAGTTGGATCTAATTCAGCACTGTATTCTATTAAGGATTTTAAAACACCAGGATTCAAGAATCAGAATTTTCGTCATGACCCCTTAAGGGAAGTTCAAGATTTGCAAAAAATTTGATGGCTTTTATGATCTAAGAAAAATAATTTTTTGTAGTTCTTGCTGATGGTTCAATCGGTTTTAGGAAAGCAGAATCAATATTTTCTTTTATTTTTAATTTTCCTAATACTGCTAAATTAGCCTCATTGTTTATATGATTTACAGAAGCTTATGTTTACCTATTTTGACTGATAGATGGCCTAAATCTCCCCTCCCCCCAAAAAAAAAATTTCCCCTAAAGCCCAAGAATCAATTCCTTCAAATAGCAAAACATTAAAAACAAATAAAGCCATATTTCTCTATAGGAGCCCGCAAGAGCCAATTGCGTCTCTTATATAATCCTACGTTAATTTCCGAGAGTATGTTTTTTGCTCCTTGTATGATGTCTTGAGTAATATATATATGATAAGAGGAGAGTACTTTAATTTTCGTTCAAGAGCAATCTTCGAAAATTTAATTTGCGGGGCTGCTTTTATGACACAACAGTACATTGAGAGTAGAGCTCACAGTAAAAAAATATATAAAGCGATAGAATGACTCGTAACACAACTTTCACTCCTAATCGCACTGCACGTAACTGAATAAAAATAATTATTAATGGATTCGATTGTCGCTACTAGAATCAATGTAAAATTAACAAGAAAAATATAATAAATATATATATATATATATTATTTATATATATATTATTATATAGTATATATATTATAATATATATATATATATATATATATATAATATATAGTATATATATATATTATATTAATAATTAATAATAATAATAATAATTCGAACCAATAAATAATGGTAGAGTAACAGTTTAGAAACCCAAATTAATATATGAATAATAATAATGAATAATAATCATGTATTAGCCAAGCTTTACGCTAGGGCGATCTTAAGAATCGCCCAAAGTAAAGTAATTTATAAATCTCTTCTATATCGCTTGCAGAACGTATATTTTCCACATAACTATTGCAGCTATCAGGACGAGAATATTCTCGCTCGCCAACATCATATTCTTATATAAATGAATTTCAAAATAACGTACAACTGGTAACATAGTATGTTTATTCAATTTCTGTTCTTCTTATTAGAATGAATAAATTTTCTTACGTTCTGCCTTAATTAACAAAGTTTTAAAATTTCCATTCATTATTTATTAAAAACATGAATCTTTAATTAAGTGTTATAATTCAAATTTATTTTAATTGTGAGTAAGAGCGTCGCTCCATCGCTCCTATACACGAGTCGCCACTGATATATATATAGTATATATATATTATTAAGTATATATATTATATAATATATATAATAATATATATATTATATATAATATATAATAATATATAATATAATATATATATATATATATATATATAATATTATATATATATATATATATAATTCTTTTGAGAAGGGGTATAGGATTAGTGTACAGAGACCATCCGAGCTACTGGGCTGCTGCTGTTCTGGATTCTGGTCTGAAAGAAAGCTCCAGTGTTGGTGTCTTGCCTAAACGAAATTGAGTTTCATACATGAGCATAACTTAGGTGTTTTGCAAAATTTGAAGTTCGTAACATAAAATTAAAACTGAGAAGCTGTTGTTGTATGAAGGCAAACTGGCAAGAACATGAGAGAGGCTTTTTTGTACTAGTTATGAATTGAGACTTGGAAAGAGACTCCGTTTGAAGGGCGACATTGTTTTTCATCAAACAAGGATATGATGAATAGTTTATGGAAACTGGTTGCAGAACTGACTAGGGGATGGGGGAACCTTAGATATGTGGTGTCTGTGAATGAGGTTGGTTTACCCTATGCAGAGTCAAGCAAAGGCTTCTTATTGGTGGCGATTGTTGTTGAGAGCAGAATGCCATTCACCAATTTCAGCCTTCGTTCGTCGCAGCTTTTTTCCTCTCCCATCACCAGACCAGCATTCTGTCGGGTCAGACCTTGAAGCCTTGACGAATGTAATCGGATGGTGTAAGGAAGCTATGCTGATGTATATGGGGAATTAGTGGGACAATAAGCGGTGAGAATAGGCGAATTTAGCTCTTTGTCAGTTTTTTTTGTCTATGATGTAATTAGATTTTCTGCGGGCATGGAGCATTCTCAGAATTCTTTGAAAGATATGTACAATTTGGTTTCTCGGATAAAAGGACTGCAAGATTTTCAGGACACTGATAGAGTCTAAATATACGATATACGACTGGCCACTATTTAGAAACAATATTCTAGACAGGGTCATTAAAATTGCCGTCAAATCGGCTGTAAATATAGAAGTTGACCGGAAAAGAATATGCGAGAGAGTGATGTCTGGGATAATTGCTGAAGAACTCACGCCTTCTTCAGTTTTGGATCCGTCTGTGAAGATTTGAATGGAGCAACCCTGATCAATAGAGTGGGATTGGAAGGAACCCCTCAGCTCGGTTTTAGAACTACCTCTTTTAGAAAGAGAAGCCATAGACTATTAGACAAAGTCAATAGGAAAGAAACATAGGGTGTAACATATGTCATTGGTGCATAACAGTATTCTACAGAGGAAAATATTTAGTGACAAAAGAACGATATATACTGCAATGGCATATGGTAAGTAGGTTGGGTTCTTAGTCGCTTATTTTATTTTGTAAGTGGAGTCTTTGCAGAAGTTTGAGGTGTCTGAAGCCCGATAAAGGTGCAAAACATGAGGCACTCTCTCTCTTTGAAGCAAGAGAGGCGTTATATTTGTTTCCACCTCAAGACTAACATTGGCACAGAAAAGAAATACTAAATGCCAAAAGTATAGTAGAGGATTCAGAGGGTTCGATTTGTCTGTATAAGGTGAGAACCTGTAAATGAGTGTTACTGCGAATTTTTTTTCTTTAAATCTGGCCGAGAATGCCTGGAAGTGTTTCGTTTTTATAATCAAATTTGAAAATCGTTCTTTGAATGTATTTCTAGTATCGTCAGAGACAAATATTGTCTGATCATTTTTTTAAAAATGTCAAGTTAGATAAGATAGAACTTTGCACATTGGTGGTAGCTTTGACTAGCAAAGACCCATTACGCATTATCGTGAAGGGAGTGTCCTCTATCCCGAGAGCTTTCTTCATTTCGTTACTTAGTTGTTTTATAAGATGTTCCGTCAGTTGTTTGGTTGTGGTAAACCTGGGAGTGAAGAATAAGGGGAATAATGTATCCGGTATTCCTGTTGGACAGGAAGCGTGAGAATAGTTAGTAGTAGTAGTAGTAGTAGTAGTAGTAGTAGTAGTAGTAGTAGTAGTAGTAGTAGTAGTAGTAGTAGTAGTAGTAGTAGTAGTACAACAACGGGAGAAAGCCGTTTGGGTACCTGGGTAGAAGATATTCCAGGCGAAGTTTCACTTGGAAATGGTAAAAACCAACATGTAGGGAGGAGAGGTTAACTGATGCGTCTGTAGTTTGCGAGTAATCCAAATTCATGACGCCAGTATCCTGAGTTATTTTGTCAACAAGGTCAGAACAGATTTTTTTTTTATTAGGAGTCATATGTCAAGTTTAATTCGTCCTGGGCAGCAATTTAATACCAATCAGGAAGCCTGAACATTAACTACTGTTTTTCGCCCTTTTGGATCAACATTTCAGGTGTTTCCTAGAGAGATACAATACGAGTAAGTGTCTAAAGGGTTTTCCAGCCCTAGAGGCTGTGACCCTTCCCACCATATAACGAATTTTTTGTGTCCTGTTGTGGATCACGCAGTGATCCTTATTCATGCAATGCTTTCTGATTAGTATAGACCTTACCAATCTGATCAGCCCGTCATAGTGCCGATTCTAGGGTAAAAGTGCATAGTGATTCCAGAGGGATGACGCTACAAAAAACTATTTAGCGACTAGGACCCGTATCACCGGCCCCCCCAGACAAGAGTGAGATGGACTGTGTAATAAAATTCACATATGAGGGGTAAAACTGAGTACCCTCATTTGTATGAATGACTCGACGTCGGGAGCGAAGGAATCACTCCATTATGATAGGACCCGGGGGACGCACAAACATCCCTCAAGTATTACCCATTAATATGCAAGATTTATTAAAGCAAAATTTAGTCTTCATTTCTTTTTGTCGTTAGTTTAGAGCAATTTTTATTATTTAATATATATATATATATATTATATATATATAATAATAATATATTTCTACAAAATATATATATATATAATATTATTAGTTATAAATATTATATATATATCTATATATATATATATTATACTATAATATAAATATATATATATATATATATATATATCCCTTTTCTCCAAAAAATAAATATCAGATTCGTGCTCAGCAGCACAAATTCTATCTATCTATCTATCTATCTATCTATCCTATCTATCTACATCCTATCTATACTAATCTATATCTATATCTATATCTATATCTATATATATATATAATATAATATATATATATATATATATATATATATATATATATATATATATATATATATTATATATTATATTCTTCACTATTAAAATTCAATGATTTATTTTCAAATTTGTTTTCAGCAGCAAAATATCTATTATCCTACCTAATTTTATTTTTTAAAAATATCTTACAGTCTGACAATTGAGAAACAAATCCCACATTCTGTAAATACAGACATGTCAATCATAAATCAAACATACACACAGATATATATAATACATATACATAAATGTAGATAAGAATACTTTGGGGCATGATATCGTAGGCAGCATAAATGCCTCTGATGATGGATTGCATCAATTGTGATTATGCAGCGCTCTGCAAGGGGGGAAATGAAAAGAGATCATCCAATATTATTTGGACGAGAGAGAGAGAGAGAGAGAGAGAGAAGAGAGAGAGAGAGAGAGAAGAGAGAGAGAGAGAGAGAGTAGAGAGAGAGAGAGGAGAGAGGAGAAGAGAAGATAGAGAGAGAAGAGAGAAAGAGAGTGAGAAGTAAAAATAAATTTAGCATTGTATATTATATATATATATATATATATATATCACTATATTATATATATATAAATATATATAATATATATAATAAATTATATTTATATATATATCTAATATATATATAATTATATATATAATGATATATATATATATATATATATAAAATATTTATATATATATAATATATATAATATATATATATAATAATATATATATATATCTTAATGAAGAATATATAATATATTAGTA
The DNA here is from genome assembly GCA_015478945.1 of Trachelipus rathkii. Lineage (NCBI taxonomy): Eukaryota > Metazoa > Arthropoda > Malacostraca > Isopoda > Trachelipodidae > Trachelipus > Trachelipus rathkii. The sequence continues at coordinate 67,873 of JABUQX010044522.1, forward strand.
TTATAACATATACCTATATATAGTATATATATATATTATATATATATATATATATATATATTATAGATAATTGAAGTCAGAGAGAGCTGGAAAAAGAAAAAATAAATTTTGTATTGATAGAATTGTGAACTGCATTTATAATTGAGAAGAGAGAGAGAGAGAGAGAGAGAGAGAGAGGTAAGGAGAAGAGGAGAGAGGAGAGAGAGAGAGAGAGAGAAGAGAGAGAGAGAAGATGAGAAGAGAGAGAGAGAGAAAGAATTTCGATAAGAAGGTTTGCTTGGAGTCCCTTTGTTGGGACCAAATGACATATTGCTGGGATGTTCATGGGTTACTGGAGCAACCAACCATGCAAAGTCAAGCAATACCAACATGGGCACTAAACGGTTGAATAAAATTTAGCAATCAGAAGATGGAAAATATTTGTTACCCGACACCTGAGTTAGAATCAATGTCAACAGCGTCTGTGCTAGACAATTGTACTGAGCATCTGCTTCCGAGCCAGGCGACTCCTAAAAGGTATACCGACGTTCCCACAAGATTTCTAAAGGTAACGAAACCGCTCTATATGAACTTCTTTTTCTAGAGAGATGGAGTAGGAGTAGTTAGGTTAGTGAATGCTCTGTACGTTGTCTAGCAGGCACCTACTGACAGTGATTCGGGCCCAGGTGTAAATAAAATTCTTCTCCGTCATTATATATATATATATATATGATTATATATATATATATATATATATATATTATAAATATATATAATATATATAATATATATAATAATATATATAATATATATAATATATATATATATAGATATATATATAATATATACTATAATAATAAATATATAAATGATATATATATATTATATATAATATACTATTAATATATATAATATATAAATATATATATATATAGTATATATACTATATATATATATATATATATATTATAATAATATATTAAATACTAATATATATAATACTATAATATATATATATACGTTATATATTTATATATAATTATATATATTATACTATAGTATAGTATATATATATATATATATATATATATATATAATTATATATAATATAAATAATATATAATTAATAATATATATAATATATTAGTATACTATATATATATATATATATATATATAGTATTATTAAATATATATATATAATAATAGTATATATATATATATTATAATATTTAATATATATATTATATATATATATATATTATATATATATATATATTATATACATATAATATATATAATATTTCGTAGTATATATCAATATATATATATATATAATATATATTATATAGCTATAATATAATATATATAATATTATAAATATAATATATAATACTATATATATAATATATTATATATAAAATAATTAATATATATATTTATAATATATATAGGGGTGAGGAGAGGAGTACTATAATATATATATATTTAATATATATACTATATATATATATAATATGATTATAGATATATATAATATATATAATAATTATATACGGTCCTTTTATAGGCATGGGTAACCTTTTATTTTTAATTTATTTATTTTTACTGATCGTTAGAAATAATGTTATTTATAATTTCAGTGGTAGAATAAATATGAAATAGTAGGCATCCTTCCAGATTTCAGCATTAAAAATTTTCGTCGTGAAGAAATCAATTCAGCGACACCAAGAAGATTTTCATTCACCTCGATTTTATGAAACTTAAGGAAACATTTGAAATGACTCCACGTAAGAAAAGTAATATTCATTCATATACCATTGAGAAAACGGCAGAAGCCTTAGCTAAAAAATCTAAGGAATATTTAAAAATCACCCCTTCTTATAACTCTACAGAGTCATATATATTATATATTATTATATATATATATATATATATATATATATATTATCTATAGTATATATATAATATATTATAATATATATATATATATATATATATATATATATATATAAAATATATATATATATAACATATGGCACTCTCCTTTAAAGGGATGTTACATAAAAATGTTACATATCGAAATATCGCTGAATCCTAATCGTCTAACCATACACTGTGACGTGTTAACTTAACCTCCAAATAGAATAGAAAGAAAAGTTGCACTGTGCTTTTTATATCATGTTAATTTTAATATATAATTTTGTTTCCATTTTTTTTATTTAAATGTTGTATTAAGGGCTCGAGCCGACGGTGGGACAGTGGGGGGGACGAAGTCCCCCGTCGTCCCCGGCTGAGGCGAGAGACCCTGACTCTTTGACATCTTGGCATTAATTCTTGGGTATTCCTTTAGTTTTAAAAAAGTAAAAACTTATTGGCAATCCGTTGTCTGCTCTATATGCTTGAAATAATCGAAAATAACATCGATTACATCGCTTGTTCGATATATCGGTTAACATCCTTTTAAAAGGAAAGTTCTAATTATATATATATATTATATATATTATAATAATATATTATATATATATAATATATATTATATATATAATATATATAATGTATATAGTATCAACTATTATCGAAACAGTTTATAAATATAAATATAAAATTAATTATGAATCTATATATAGTATAAGTAATAATTTATTATTATATATATACTATATAATATCTATATACTATATATATATATATATATATATATATATCGAAGATATGGAAACAATGCGAAGCTCAAAAAGTTAAATTGTTTTAATATTTTTACTGAGAGTCTGACAGCACAGACAGAGAGGCAAACTAAGGGAACGGTAGATGCAAGAAGGTGGGGGGGAGGGGGTTAATGTGGGAGGGATAAATGATAAAAGTTTCCTCCATTATAGGTGAGCAGAGTAGGCTTTTCGTGCACACACTGTCCCCTCTCAAGCTTCTCCTTAGCCAATCCTCAATTATATTGTCAACGTAAATATTAGAGATTAAGATCTATCTGAATATTAAGAGTCTTTTTTTTTAATTAATTTTAATTCTTGTTTTTTGTTGTTGTTGTTTTTTTTAGTTTTATTTTATTTATTTTTTTTGGTATTTTTTGGGGGGGATATTTATAGTATCTTCAAATAAATTCTATTTTATATGCATTAACAATCTTATAATAGACAATTCCGATGTAAATAAGAATATATAATGAAAAAAAAAATTTATTTTTATCACTGGGTAAGCAAGTGTTGTATTTGAGACAGTTGAAGGATAGAGGTCGCTTTACAAATATACACGAAGCTGAAGAGGAGAACCTACACGGATTTTAATTCTAAATTGTTTTAATGTGAATAAATTTGTAGGTAATAAAGGAAATTATAGTAAGGAGGAAAGACAATGCCTTGCGGTACGCTGAATTAATCCATTACATGTATTTCGGGAAAAGCGAAGGACACTATTGTTTATTCATAATTTTTAAAAGATTGTTCGTCTCTCTCTCTCTCTCTCTCTCTCTCTCTCTCTCTCTCTCTCTCTCTCTCTCTCTCTCTCTCTCTCTCTCTCTCACGCACACACACACTTTTTTTCATAATCCTGACTCTTTTTCTGCGTAATTTTGTCTTTGAAAAATTTTAAAGTTGTTCTTTTAAAATTTTAATACGTTCGCGTCACCCCATGAAAGAAGTTAATAATCCGTCTTTGTCAGAGGCAACCCGACCTTCAAGAAGTGTGTCCGAATCGTTTAAAGTTTAATCAATAAGGTTGGCCTTTGAGGAAAAGCCGAAGAAATGTCACGCAGAAGGGGCTAATTGAAAAAGATGCCTTTAGATAAGGGTCTCATTACTCATGCCGAAACAATGTATTGTTTTCATTGTTTGCTATCTTTTTATTATTATCATTATTTTATATTCTCTCTTCTTCTTTTTCTTCCTTATTCTCTATTTGCTTTTCTTCTTCTTTTTTTGCTATTTGTTTTAGTGCAGCATTTTCTTCTTCACTATGTTATTTCTTTATTGTGTTGCTTCTTCTTCTTCTTCTATACTTTTTAGTGTATTATTTTCTTCTTCACCATATTATTTCTTTCTTCTTCTTCTTCTTCTTCTTCTTCTTCTTCTTCTTCTTCTTCTTCTTCTTCTTCTTCTTCTTCTTCTTCTTCTTCTTCTTCTTCTTCTTCTTCTTCTTCTTCTTCTTCTTCTTCTTCTTCTTCTTCTTCTTCTTCTTCTTCTTCTTCTTCTTCTTCTTCTTCTTCTTCTTCTCCTCCTCCTCCTCCTCCTCCTCCTCCTCCTCCTTCTTCTTCTTCTTCTTCTTCTTCTTCTTCTTCTTCTTCTTCTTCTTCTTCTTCTTCTTCTTCTTCTTCTTCTTCTCCTCCTTCTCCTCCTCCTTTATCTTCTTCTTCTTCTTATCAAGCCTAAGAATGAAGCAAGAGACTTGTTTAAGTTCATTTAAAAGTACTGGGAGGATTCGTGTCTTTCTTCACCACCCACTGATTTCATTTATGCTGCCCATTCGCGTGATACCGGGATAAATAAAAATAAATAAAAACGAAGAGAGAGAGAAAAAAAAACACCATCTTCGAGTCTATTTTGTTATTTTATTTTTTACTTCACGCTGATGACATACTTGATTTAGAAAATAAATAAAAAATCATCAAAATTTAATATGTCATTTATTATATATATATATATATATATATATATATATATATATATATATATATATATATATATATATATATATATATATATATATATATATATATATATATATATATATATATATATATATATATATATATATATATATAATATATATATATATATATATGTAGCTGTGTGGAGAGAAGACTTGTCCGAAGTCACAGCGCAAGATCATCGTCGGACCAAGATTGGGATCTTCAAAATTCTCTAGCCCCCCCCCCCAACCCACAAGAAAATGTGGTGTTACTGCGAGCGACAGCGTTTGTGCACCGCCGCCACTGCTTCCGGAGAAATCCGAGATCATTCACAGGACTCTCTACTCACTAAACTACTTTATTTCTCCTTCTACTGATTATGAAGCATACTTTCCCAGCTTATGCCTCAGCCTTTCTCCTAAAAGCCGGTGACAGAAATAAACCTTGGACCTGGAATCTGCAAATGTCCAATATGCAAACAATGGATACGCAAACCCTGTTCTCCTTTCACCACGATGCCCCCTTCAAAACACAATTGAATCTGCCAGGTCTGCGCTCCACCCACAATAACCACCACAACACATACATCATACAAACAAACCCACAACATAAACATATTACAATTCAACACAAACGGACATCACAACAAAACCAAAGAAATAGAAGTCTTCCTAAAACAACTCAGCATACACATAGCCATGATACAAGAAGCCCACGTATCCGAAAAACTACTCAGAACCAAAATTCTATGGCTATGATGCTATCTTCTCACACCAAACCCCTAAGAATCACACTCTACTAACTCTTATACATAACACACAATAATGTATAAACAAGACCTTACAAGCTACAACGGTATTAAACGACAACACCACCAAAATACAATCTTTCACAACAATGATAAATAAAAAACCACACAATAATAAACCTCTACATTCCCCACCACACCTCACCACACTGCCCCAGAAATTACAAATCAAACCTCACCGATATCTCCCACCTTCCAAACCTCAAAATGGGAGGTGACTTCAACGCCCACCACCTACAAGAAGCAAACCGATGAGGAACACCCATCATATCCAATCTTGAAAATCTAAACATCCTAAATAGCACAAACAGCCACACCAGAAACCCACCCCAAACCAACCAAATATGCACATCACCAGACACAACACTATTTACACACATAACTCCACTGGTTAACACAAACCGATCTAAACTCCGACCACCTCCCCCATCATCATAGAATACCAAAATGCCAACAAAACAAACTACCACTCAGATAAACATACACAAACTACAAAAAAAGCAAACTGGATACAATTCACCAACTATATAGAAAATAACATACATCCCCTAAATATTACAAACACATCAAGACTCAACAAAGCCTACAAACGTCACTTCTCTAATCCAAAAAGCAGCTGACAAATCCATTCCCAGAGGACACATTAAAAAATAAAACCCAACCCTAACTCCTGAAATAGAACAACTAATCAAACAGCGCAGCTCACTCAGAAAAATAATACCCAAATCACCCCAAACGACAACACAGATTAACGCCCTAAACATCCAAACCATAAACTTAACAAATACACATTCTTCAAGCAACTTCCAAACCTTCTTCCTCACCAAGAACATCCAACACGCGAATAACACCAGAAAGTGGAAAACAATAAATACACTGAAAAACTCAACCAACCAACAAACACACACTCATGAATCCACCAATAACCCAAACACACAAAACCCCCAATCCAATAAACAACACGTAGACATTCTCGCAACTCACTTTGCAAAGCAGAGTCAAAAACCCACACATTCTAAAAACAGGAAAATCATCAAAGCTCTCAAGAAAACAAAACCCATCCACAACCCAGCAATAGAAATAACCACAACTGACCTAGAAAACATAACAAAGACACTTAAAAACTCACCTGCGACTGGCCCGGACAACATCTCAAACAAACACCTCAAACACCTAGGAACACAGCTTTAGCTCAATTAGCACAAATATACAATATTCCATCAACCTAAATTTCATTCCCCCCCTCTGGAAAAAAGCTATCATTAAACCCAAATTAAACCAGGAAAAGACCCCTCTGACCCTTTATCATGCCGCCCCATTTCTCTATTATCAACACTATGCAAACTAGTAGAAAAAACTATACTAAAAACTCCACACATCATCAAACACAAACTCCAACATGGCTTCAAACAAAACCATTCAAACACAATAGCACTCATAGACATCAATCAACGCACAATCAACGGCTTAAATCCAAAACCCACTCACAAAACAATAATCAGAGCAATCAACATCAACAAAGCATTTGATACAGTTCCTAAACACAACTTGATCCACAAAACAACAAAATCTAACATCCCCACTAACCTAAAGAAAAAAATGGATTTCGAATTTCGTTTCAAGAAGAACAGCACAAATACAAGCAAACAATGCAAAATCCAGAACAGTAAACACAATAACGGAGTACCCCAAGGCGCAATACTATCACACACACTATTCAACCTATTTACAGCCGATCTTCCACAACCACAAACAGACCACACAATTATAACAACCTACGCAGATGACATTACCATAGCCACTACACACCAAAACCTAAACACTGCCACAAACCTTACACAACAATGCGTCAACCAACTTTAAACATAGCTAACAGAAAACAGAATGTCCGCTTCACCGAACAATTCATCATTTACTTTAATCATCACCGACTGCCAACTTGGCCCCCCATCCTCCAAGTCTACTTAAACAACATTGTCATACCCTTCAACAAAACTTCCAAAATCCTCGGAGTAGCACTTGACACTCATGTCACCTTCACAAAACACACAGACAACATAATTTCATCTGCAAACAAGAAACTGAACATATTAAGAACCATTGCTGGCACAAATTCACAAACTATAAACAGCCATCCACCACCATATACAGACAATACATTCGTCCGACTTTAAACTACGCCTCTCCAACTTGGTACCCACTATTGACTTAAAATAGCATAAAGAAACTCCAAACGACACAAAACAAAGCACTAAGAATCATAACAGGATGCACATCAACTACACCACAACAACACCTACACGAAGAAACTAAAATACTACCCATAGACACACACTTGAACATGATAGGCACACAATTCTTTACCAAAACTCAAACACCCCAACACCCCAACCCCCATGCTAATCCCATCCACCAGAGACTCTAACAACCTCCTTCATCACTAGCTCTATATTAAAAACAAATTCTGAACAACATTCCACCTCCACCAAACAGCATATACACCAAGCAAATCAAAACGACACTAACAAAAAACTACCTAAGACGCAGACCACCAAACAGTATTTTAAACCAACACCCACCAAAAATAGCACCAGAATTTAACTCCCTACCAAGAACCAGTCAGTCATCCTGGCAGTTAAGATGCGGCCACTACCCTAACTACATAATACAAGCACAGATTCAACCTCAACTAAACCACCACAAATATCTGCCAAAACTGTCAGCAGGTCCCGGTGGACACATCTCACTTTTTTCTCTCCTGTCTATCTAACTCTCAACCCAGAACAATCTGAAACATTTCAGCCCTGGAAGATCTCTGGAGAGTCCAGTTGCATCGGCGGGGTATTTGGACGCGGTATGGCCTCTCGCATGATGGGGTGGTCAGGGGTGAGAAGGTAGAAGGTATAATATATATATATATATATATATATATATATATATATATATATATATATATATATATATATATATATATATATATATATATATATATATATATATATATATAGCATATATATATATATATATATATATATGTATATATATATATATATCAGTCTGCAAAGCACTCATATATTATTCTACGCAACACGTTATTCAAACCCGGAGAAGGTAGTACTTACCTTCCATTTTATGTTCTTTTGTCTAAGATATATATATATATATATATATATATATATATATATATATATATATATATAAACTTATTATTATTATATATATATATATATATATATATATATATATATATATATATATATGTATATATATATATATAGTTATATATATATATATATATATATATATATATATATATATATATATATATATATATATATATATATATATATATATATATATATATATATATATATATATATATATATATAACCCCTTGAGGGGAAAATGCCATACGTCCACAATAAATCCATTACAAAGCTGGGAAAAACATAATTCAAGCACAGATAAAAGGCCAATATATACCGAAAATGTGCTTCACGAAAGAATGAGAATAGCGGATAAATTTGGGGTTACAAAGCTGGAAAGAGAAAAGATAAAACTGTTGAAAGACTAAACACAAAATCTCTCCTCAAAGGGGAAGATCTGCGACTAGGGGTAGTATCAGAAGTGCGTAAGTTCGAAGGGCGAAAAGATATTAGAGAGGGTCATTGAGAGTGGGCGAGTTGATACAGAAAAAAGCCATAAACTTCGCCCTTCCAAAAACATAATAGGAGTGAGGCAAATTTGTAGAAACTGTACTGACTAGTGAGGATATAGTCAATCACCTCACAAGGCTAGCGTAAAAACCAGAACCTCCTAAGTTTCCTGATCCCAAACTGGTATAATAATGAAAATTAATTAATGTTAAGTTAGGTTAGGTTAGGTTAGTTTAGGTTAGGTTAGGTTAGGTTAAGTTAGGTACCTCGGTAGTCACAGTACAGTTTCTACAAATTTGCCTAGGAGTGGAGTAATCATGTATCTAAATCATACTTCAAATAAGGGTTGGCGATACTCTTATACTGAGGAAAAACCTGGGGTGATAAGAAGGAGTTCTGAAATCGCTTCAGAACATCTAACTTTTTAAAACTATATATTGGTATTATTATAAAACTATATAAAACTACTAAAGATCGAGGCGAAAGGAAGTGCGAGGATTATTAAAAACAAGAAGGTTTGAGTTGTGTGAACGAAGAGGATGTTGTA
>JABUQX010044522.1:85000-100000 GCA_015478945.1 Trachelipus rathkii
GCGTCGAGTGGACCTGAGGGAGATACATTGGTGAAGAAACAAGGTTGCGTATTAGAGTGATAAAAGGGATGGTGTGGATCAATCTTTAACACTTGAAACAAATAATGTGAGAAAATTGAAAAGGAAGAAGAATAATTGTATTTAAGGTGTTAATGGATTTGACAGGCGTATGATAGGAATCAATAGGGAAAGCTCTAATGGCAGGTGTTACTGGATATATGGTGTTGGTGGTGTTGGCTTCTGAATGGAATCACAAGTATGTATGACGATAGTGGAGGCGTGTGTGAAGAATAAATGGAGTTGAAAGGGATTGTTTTAATACTCAATGAGCCGAGTGAGGGCAGGGTGTGGTTTTTTTCCTTGGTTACTCTCATTGTATATGGATGGGATTATGAAAAAAATTAGAGGCGGGGGTGACAGGGGATGGTGTTAATAATGATGGAAGAGTTTGAAGAAAATGAAGGGGACCTGCTATTATACTGGGGATGAATTTGGCGAATTGAAGAGCGTTATTTAAAGGAATTTAGGTAGAGGGATTTTGGAGGCGTGTGTAAAAGCGAGGGGTTGTGAAAGTAAACGGCAGATAAAGTTAAGGTTATGGTTGAGTGACAGCCTCGGATGTGAAGTTATGTTGAAGTGATGAGTAGCTGGAAAGTGTGCTGAGTTTTAAAATATTTAGGATATATGTTGGATGAAAGGGAACGGATGATATGCAGAGTGTAGTAGAAAGTTGTGAATGGTAGCAAGGTGCCTGTCAATTAAATCAACTTGGTGGATTTAAAGGGAACTAAATCTTGATGCGCTAGGAGTCTTAATGAGGGTTATATTGTTACCTTTTGCTTAGTGTTTAGTAGTGAAACTATTTAGAACGCAGTAAGAGTAGGGTTACTGGTTGTGAGTGATGACAGTCCTCGGTGTGAAAGTTATGTTGGATGGTGAGCGACTGGAACAAGTGTCTCACAAAAAATAAAATATTTATAATAATATATTGTTGGACTGAGAAGGGAACGGATAATGCAGAGTGTAGCAGGAAAGTTGTGAATGTAGAAAGGTGGTTGGTCAAATTACAATCCTTCGTGGGATGTAAAGGACTAAGTATTGAGTGTGGCTAGGGTCTTACTTGAGGGTATGTTGTTAACCTTTTGTTAAGTTTTTTAGAGTAATGAATAATGGTCTGGAATAAAGAGGTACAGATTGGACAACTCTTAGCTAGCGTTAGATGTCAGAAGAGAATTGATAAATGAAGAATGAACGTATTAGGGAGTTGTGTGGTTTGAAGAAAGGAATAAATGAGAGAAATAATGAAGTACATCAGATGGTTTGATCATGTGGAAAGGATAGTTCGATATCGGTTGGTTAAGCGGGATATATAGTGATGATGTGCTGGATCGACCGGCTGGAGACCTGAGACGAAGAAAAAAGTGGATTGATAATCAGTAAAGGAATGCCTGAGGAGAGGAATGTGGAGTTTGTGCAGAGGCCGAAAAGAGTGCATAATGGTGAATGCGGGGTTTTGTGAAGTCGGTGTGGTCGGTGGCCCACCTGGTCCCAAGGTATGAACTCTACAATTGACGAAAGATGCCTTAGTGATGGACCGTCGCAAACCTGTGAAGATTCTAATGGTGGATTTTTCTGATTGCGACGAGTTCCTACTAATTAATGGTACAGAGGGGGCGAAGGCTGGGCTTTCATTTTCGAGTTGCTGTCATATTCTTCTACTACTTTATGTTTCCGGTGCATTGTAACGCACCTAACCCCCAGTCAGTGGAAAGATTTAGGTGATGATGATGATGATGATGAGATGATGATTATGATGATATATATATATTATATATATATATAATATATATATATATATATATATATATTATATACATATATATCATATATATATCAAACAATATAAACCATTATATATCTATAATATATATTATGTAACATATATAATATATATATATATATATATAATTAAATATACTATATATTATATATATAATATATATATATATATTATATATATATATATATATAATATATATATATATATTATATATATGTATATATATGTATAGTATATACGTATATATATATATATTATATATATATAAATATATATATATGCGTGTATATAGATATATATATTATTTAAATAAATTTATATTATGTATATAATTTATATTTGCCTGTAATTTGATATATATATATATATATATATATATATATATATATATATAATCCCCGTACATTGTGGGTTTTGTTGTTTGAAAATCATTTTGAGTATTAGAAATGGCAAAATTTATTTTTTGGGTTAAATATTTGACTATGTTTATAAACTAAAATAAAAGAAAAATTATAATAAATTGAAATTAAAATGAAAATCATTATAAAAAGTTTTGTTGCTTCTTAATTAAATTTATTTTTTTTTTCCCTTTTTTAATTTTTAATAATCCAAAAAAAAATATAGTCGTAGTTTCATACAAATATAATTAGCTATTGTATGGCGGGTTTAAAAGGAATAAAGAGTAACCAATTCACGTCACGAATAAAAGACACTATTAATTTAAAACAAGAGATCTTAGCCTATGAGTCGCGCAACCCAAATTTGGGTTGCCGGGGGAGTCCTGGATAGGTAGCCGGGGGAGTCCGGGATGGGTCACTGGGGGAGTCCTGGATGGGTCGCCGGGGGAGTCCTGGATGGGTCTCCGGGGGAGCCCTGGATGGGTCGTTGTAACTTCTCAGAAAATAATAATTAAAGGAATATTATTTAAAGTAATATTATTATTTAAAAGTATTTTCTTACCCTCGTAACTTTCTTATACTTTTACACCATCGCACAATCGGTAAGGTTACTGAGTCGCATGGTTCAGGGCCTGGGTTCGATCCCTCACCCTGATCCTAGGTATAAATTAGTTAGAGGAGTTCTCCTCCTAGAATAGATCACTGTCGTTGAAGTGGGACGCAAAGTCGATCTTCTTGTCGATTTAGGGTGCAAAGTCTATTAGTCTTGTCGATATTTGGTCGCGAAGTTGATCGTCTTGTAGAATTTAGGTGGCGAAGTTGATCGTATTGTAAACTTTGGTTAGCGAAGTTTATCGTCTTGATTTTGGGTAGTGAAGTCGATCGTCTTGTCGATTTTCGGTTGCCAAGCTGATCGTTTTTTCGATTTTGGGTTAAGAAGATGATTATCTTGTCGATTTTTTTTGCAAAGTCGATCGTCTTGTCTGTTTTTGGTCGTGAAGTTGATCGTCTTGTCGATTTTGAGACACGAAGTTGATCTTCTTGTCAATTTTGGGTCGCGAAGTTGGTATACATGAATTTCTATGGAAAGGCTTGATACAACAATTTAGACGAACCACGCGTTTGATTCGTCGTCGGAACTGATTTCCGTTCGCGGTCCGTTTAAGTTACATCTTACGTTTCCATATATACAATTCATTGTAAATTCATGACCACCCACAACTTCACTACAGTTTTGTGTCTACATTGTGGTCAAGTGTGGGACTTGTGAGTTTTTGTGGCTACGTTGTTCTACTTGTGAGCTTATGAGTTAAACCTTACTTATTAAATCCTCTATCCAGGAATGATAAATAATTTGTTTTGAAAGAAAGAACCAATGAAAAGACAAAAATAGTTTTCCAACCAAATGTAAACGCATCTTAATTCATCTCAATTCATTTTTAATTCTTCTTTACTCATCTCTGTTCATTCTTATTCATCTTCATTCTTATATACTCGGTTTTGTTTATGTTCATTGATCATTATTCACTTCTATTCCCTTTCTATTCATCTGTACTCATCTTTATTCATTTTTCTTCATCTTTTTTTTAATTTATACTCATTCATCTTTAATAATTATATTATTCATTTCTATTCATTTTTATTCATCTTTACTTGTCTCTATTCATTTTTATTCATCTATACTCATCTAATCACCTTTATTTATCATTGTTCATTTTTATTCATCTTTACTCATCTCTATTGATTTATCCATCTTTATTCATCTATACTCATTTATTCATCTTTACTAATTATTATTTATCTCTATTCAGCTTTATTTATCTTTGCTCTTCTTATTCATTTTTATTCGTTATTATTCATCTATACTCATTAATTCATCTTTCTTAATCATTACTCATCTTTATTCATCTTTTTAATCTATACTGATTTATTCATCTTTATTAATCATTGTTCATCTTTTATACATCTTTAGTCATCTCTTTTCATTCTTATTCATCTTTTTCATCTATGCTCAATATTGCTCATTTATTCATCTTTATTAATCATTATTCATATCTATTCACCTTTTATTCATATTTACTCATCATCTCTATTCATTTCAATTCATCTAATATTTTTTCGTCTTTTTTACATCATCATTTTCATATCTATTCACATTTTTCAATTCATCTATCTTATATTATATTCGCTTATATCATTTTATTTATAATTCATCATTTTCATTCTCCACATCTTCCCTCAACATCAGTTCTTTTGATATATCGTAATTCTGCCAAATTAATTGGATTCTAGATTACTCCTAATAATCGATATCTAGATAAATAATAGATTAAAGTGCTTACTGAAGAGAATAGCTAAACACGGTTAAAATATTTTTAATTGTTATCATATATTTACATTAAATATAAATAAATGCTAATACTAATAATACACAGAAAAAATACATACATGAACTTGTAACCTCATTCTTTGTAGGTGTCTACTATTCCTCCTGTAAATCTATCATAGTGGGGTTACTTATGGTATTGTTATGTTCCTAATTATTTTGTTATATGTTATTATACATTATTAACCTATCTATTAGCTCACCCACCTATTTGCCAGTGATTTCCACCGAGTTTTCGACCTAGCAAGGCGCGGGGATTCGTATGGCCGCCTTTGACATTCGTGAGCTAACTTAATCGGCTGAATTTTCTGGTTGGTAAGCGCGCGGAATCTATTAATTATTTCATAAGGTAACAAAATAAGACTTACATCGAGTTCTTATATCTTCTATCTTTCAAAGAAAGGAGAGAGGAAGACATCAATTTGATGTATTACCACAAATTTATATTCTTGATTATTATTTGAATGGAGCTCTTGATTTTCTTGATATTATTTGAATGGAGCTCTTGAAAAAAAAGAGCTCTTGATTTTCTTGATATTATTTGAATGGAGCTCTTGAAAAAAAAGAGCTCTTGATTTTCTTGATATTATATTATGCGAATCAATTTTCAAGATACGATATTACTTAACACAAAGGGTAAACATCTATAACATATGTTATATACGCTTTATATTACTTCATAGAGATAATATATAATAGATGAAATATATGTGTTATATCTCAGCAGAAATATAGTGATTTAACAAAATTTCAATTCCACTTATTTATCGATCGTAACCTACTATAACATCCAATATATTGTCTTATTCTATCACTGCATATCGATTATTAACTGTTATATATGTTATATACCTTATGTGTGCATAGTATAAGTATATGCTGACTTATGACATATACAGTATTACAGTGACTCTCTACTGAATATGAGAGGTAGGGAGGGTCTAGTGAGCACTACACCGTAACTCTTTATATATTTATTTTTATTTTTTTAGTTCCTGTACAGGATCAGTGAATTAGTAATATTGTTTGCTATTTTACTTAACTACTTTTTTTCTGTACTTTCATGTACAACTTGCAGACCCTATCAGTATACTTAACAGAATAAGATGCTATTCTTTGTGCCTCCGAATTAAGGCACTGAGTTTTTTTTTTTCGCTAACTGTAATAGGATTTTTCATGTAGGTTACTCCGAACTCATATCCAACTTAATATGTATTTATATATATTACTATATATATAATATTATATTATAATTTTATATTATTATACTTATATATTATATATTATAATTATTATTAATTATTATATATATATTATATATTATATATATATATAATACTATTCTTCTATATTAATTATATAATATATATATTATAATATATTAGATTAATAATATAATATTATATATATCTATATATGTATATATATCTAATATATATAGTATATATATAGCTACTTATACTGTATACTTATATTGTCGGCCCCTACTCCCTCATTAATAGAAGGTACTAGTAGGTCATGATCTCATCGATAGGTACCCTTTGTCAAATCATACTCGGAGACCCCCGGGAGTATTATTGTGAATACGGTTCTAATATACAGTGGGTGGGCAGTCTATATTCTCGGAAGTATTTTGGGGTTTGTACTGAGAGTTTATGGGAAGGGATCTAGTACGTATGAGGATATCTGAGTAATCACTTGGTTTGCCTGAATGCGGATGAGTGTGGTTGCCCTCACATAATAGGCTCAAGTATAAGCAGTGTGAACAGCAATTTACCATGTTAGTATTGTCACGTTCGTTATCGTAGTTTTCAAAGGGTCAAAGTATTGTTACATGTATTAATATAATCAAGTTTGTTTAAGATGACTATATTGTTGCCTTTGTCATCTCTACTATATATTTATAGTCTTCATAAGAGTTGAGATTTGATGTAGAGCTTATATGTGTATGTGTATTTTTTTATATATGTAGAGTAGATATTCGGTATAGAGAATTATTATTTTCACAGATATTGTTCATTTCATATAGAGAGTGAGGTTCTGAAGAGAGGTGATAGAGTAGATTGCAGATGAGAGAAGTAACAAAGACGAGATAAAATAGACAAGAGAGAGACGTACAGTCGAAGAAGGAAGCAGAGAGAGAAGAGGAAGAGAGAGGAGAGAGGAGAAGAGAAGAGGAGAAGAGAGAAGAGAGGAGAGAGAGGAGAGGAGGAGAGAAGAGGAGAGAAGAGAGAGGAGAAGAGAGAAGAGAGAGAGGAAGAGGAGAGAGATGAGGAGGAGAAGAGAGAATCGAGACTGAAGCTAACCGAAATGCACAATGAGATTGATAAATATGAAGGAATAAGAATTGTTGAAGTGGAATATCCTTGGAAAATTTAGCTGTCTACCTTTCTATTCTGTTGCCTTACCAGAGGCCATGCGCGTCCAGGCTCGTATACTTATAGCACCATTTGATACGAGCCTAGAGAAGGAACCACCCTGTTCTCAGTGAGTCAACTAGCGGTATGAGAGATAGAGGGAGAGAGTCGAAAGAGTCAAGGAAGGGTCGCCGTAATTATTTAGTGTACGGAAAACTAATTTAATTATAAGAAATCTGCAACACAATAATTTCGGGGAATTTCTATTCTTATATTATCGGAACTAATTATTATGTAACATTAGTTATTATTAAATACTGAAGTCTAGTGTCGCATAATATATGATATACTAAGAGTAGATATAGTATAAGAGAGATATAGTAATGAATGACTAGTAGATAATAGAGTAAATGATATATATATTATATTATAGTCTATTATATTATACATATAGTCCTTATTTATATAAATTTATATAAATATATTAATATAATTAAATAAGATATGAATAATTAGCTATTGCAGAGATTTTTATGTGGAGTTTACTCATATTATCTGATATGTGAATATGTGTGATTATATTGAGGATTTATATTTATGAGAGGTGATGAATTATGACATTCTACTATTAATAATTACAGTGACGTATATGATTTACTCCATAGTGAGTACTGATATAGTAGGAGTTAGTTAGTATTTTGTGAGCTGATCTTGTGTTTTATAGGTGTGTGACCGGTAATGGTTTATATAGATATCATTATATTTGTAGATGATGATAGCTAATATTACATTATTATTAGTTATAAGGGATAGGCGGGTGTTGGGTATGATCGCCTATAAAATGTACTATTATATATTAAATATAGTGAAGGTTAGATGAGAATGTGAGCCCCCTTTTGGTAGTCATACACCTCTATATAATTGTATGTATATATACGAAAGTAAATTATGTATCCTACCTCGCTAGTATATACTCAATGAATAATTACTTTATCCTGATAGGTAATTTTCTTTTAATATCTATATATTATTATTTATTATTTAGTGAGTATATTTTAGTTAGGCTATATTTTGGAATCAAGATCTAGATATAAAAGATAAGTATAGCGATATAACGTATAATATGAGTATACTATATGAGAATTGCATGTGTTATTAGTAATTATCTATTATGTCGATAAGTAATAATAGGTTACGGGGGAGGGGGGATGAGATATTATTATGGTCATTTAGTAATATTATGTTATAAATAATTCTATATTGTGTTAATAACATAAGGTATAATAGCTACTTCTTTACTCACTTCTCTTTATCATTCTTACTTACTTATCTTCTTATCTACTTCTTCTCTTTTATCCTATCTTCTTACTCTTTATCTTAGCTTCTAATATATATATATAATATATATATAATCTTTTATACTTTATAATATGATTAGAATCCATGTAGTTTTTACTTCTTATCTTCACTTCTTCTTTTTCTATTTTTCTTCTTATTTATCTTTAACTTTACTTATCCTTTTCTTTATTCTTATATCTTGTTGTTACATCTTGTCTTGGTAAGATTTCTCCATTCTTCTGCATTATTCATCTTCCTGTTGTTTTCTTTCTGACAGTTCATCATTCTGTCTCTTCGCCTCAGTTTATCTTTTTGTCTCTCTTTCTCTCTTCTTCCTTCTCTCTTCTCTTCTTCTTCTTCTTCTCCTTCTCTCTCTCTCTCTCTCTCTCATCTCTCTCCTCTTCTTCTCTCTTGCATTTCCTTTCGGTCGTTTCTATATGAAGCTATTTTTCCAAGATTTATGAAAAGATCTACTGTTGCTATAGCCCATCTCAGCCATTTTTATGCTAATTTAGCTGTTTTTGCTATTCTGAGTGGCAACGTTTTAATTGCCAATGTGAATATAAAGTTTGGAGTCAACTCGGATATATCCTAGAGTACATAGGTCATCGTAAGTTGTATTAAACTACGAAGGAAGTCATTAATGAAGAATAACTGAGTTTGGTGGTAATAGACAAGACAAAAGCCTGTGGATACTATCTATTGGAACTGTTTTACATGGTAAGTAAATAACAGTCTACAACAACAAATTGGAGATGACATCGGAAAGGAAACTTGGACGAGAGTTGGAAGATAATCTAAAGGAATGTTTCAGCTGAATTTAATGGCTTTCTGTCTACTAGACAATTTCTCTCTCATCGTTCCACCCTTGTCAACACAGATTCATTTCTGCTTCTCAGATTCTTCACTTACTCGAATCATGATTTACCTAAATACTATTTATATGAGCGATCCACGTGAACATTCAATACATCTGTGCATTAGAACGGCATGTTCTCACACTGTTATATGGCATTTTCTAGTTTAGACGGTGTTTGGTGACGTTTCTGGTTCCCCTTTTCTCTTAAGTACAGCTTGAATAAGCGTTTACGTTTCCATTAGGTTTATGGAAAAAATTTGGAGATTAGCAAAAAAAAATTGTTTACTTCAAGGTAGGCTGCAAGTTCAGGAGTATATTGATCTTAAGAACCATGGCGACAGAAATACCATCAGAACCACCTCTATTCTTTGCGCTCTTTTAGTGTCTCTATTCTTAGAGAGAGAGAGAGAGGAGAGAGATGAGAGAGAGACGAGAGAGAAGAGAGAGAGAGAGAGAGAGAGAGAGAGAGCAGAAATCTCATTTTTTGAAGAAATTACAATATGAGATATAAACGAGTTGGAGGGAAGTGAAAAAGTAGCAATAGTTTGGCAAACGTTAAAGGTTAAGCTTGAGGCAAAGTTTCAAGGAAGCAGAAGGTAAAAAGCAGTAATGTAGTCAGAAAAGAAAGTAGAAATGGGATAGAGCATAAATCAGGTTAGAGTTGACACTTTGCAAAATGCCAGAATGAGCGTGAGAAGGAGGAACCAGAAAGATATTTTTTACATTTTCTACTAAGAAAAGATTTTTTGTGTTATGGAGAAGAGATTTTTCAAGACGATGTTAATTCCATAATGGAACGTCACATTGACAGATAGCTTTGACCAATAAGCAGAGTCTCCGTAAACATCAAGGTTTGTTAGTTTTTTTTTGTTGGGTCTGTTAAACTGGGAAAGTAATAATAGAAAGAATCCCCGAGTTCATGATTTCCTCGTACTCCGTGGGAGAATTCCCACAGAAGCAGTAATCACTCAAAGTACGTTCCTAAGTCCAACCAAGTTATAAACGTTTCATCAAAGAAGGTTTGGGTGCCTTTCCTGTATGCGGAAGACTTGAATACATAGAACAAGAAAAAGAGTTAAGGGTGTGATCGGAAGAACACAGAAGAGGATAAATTTACAGCAGAAATTCTTCGCGAAGGAAAGAAGAAGAAGATGGAGAAGCTAGAATGGAAACGATTGGCAGTTTTAATGAAAAGTTGAGTATGTGCGTATCCATCTCCATAGGACGATCAAGGATTTTTCGGGTAGTGGAGCTCCACCAATTTTGGCCTTACTGTTATTGGTGGCAATTCTTTACCTAGCTGTAATTTTGAGAAGCTAGCAGGATATAGTGTCCTCTCGTATATTGTGAACACTGAATGATGATTTTAGAAATAGCTGAGCGCGATAGATTGTTTTCTCTTTTGAAGATTAAATAGTCGACAAGTTAAAGATAGTCAACAGAGTTAGGAGATATATATTACCAGAACAGACTATTTTTTTTATAAATTGGCAAGAGAACCGAAAGCCACATGATGTAATACATGATTGAATACATAACTCTCAACACATAATTTGGGTAAAAATAGGCGAGAGAGAGAGAGTAGAAGTGTGTGAGTGAGAGAGAGAGAGAGATGGAGAGAGAGAGACGAGAGAGAGAGAGAGAGAGAAAAGCATAGGTTAGACTGAATGACGCAGTATTCATGAGCGCATGAGAAGAGAACAGGATAGGTTTCCACTTATTGGTACTCTATCATTGACTTTCCCTTGTAGTTTCGGTTACTTAGTAAATAAAGTTATCGTTCGAGCGGTGTCTACGAAGGTTACGATGCGTGGTCTTCGCACTTTCAAAATGTGGTGAATTATAAGCACATAATTACTATCACTGATACTCGCTAACAAAAAAAGTAATGAACGATACTCAAGATTTGCGTTCTTCTCACCATTCCAGTAGTAGACCGATTAGAAGAATCCTAACTCAGAATATTCCGGTTTCATTTACCTTGAGGACTTTTCCCAGCTCTCCAAGCAAGGATAGAGAAGAATGGACAAATCGGTAATCCTGGATGCCTTTCTTCCAAATCGATGTTCAAAGGAAGAACGATCAGTTTTTTTTCCCATAGATCATTTAAATGCAATTATTGCAAAACAAACTGATTTGTGTGTTTCTAATAAAGCCAGTTGAGAATATGTGAAAAGGGAGGAATGGGATAGGAGTGCCCACAAAACTTGATTTCTTGAGCTGTGTATTATGTTACTTATTGAACTGTCTATGATGGTATTTATACTGGTATTGTAATATTTTGTATTATTATTTGTCTCTCGTATTATTGAGATTTTACACCACAGAGATACCCTCCTCTTGGCGTGAGTAACGGCGGGCATATATGGGACGAACATCTTGAGCACTTTCGGAGTATCAGATGAATCTGTTTCCAGCCTAACCAACACATCCATAACTCTTCAGCTTGCGCGCGGTAATTGCCCGTTGCAGTTGGAATCTGTGCTCTACGCTCCCCCCTTTCTCATACTCATTATCTTAATATTTCATTATATTATATACTATTATATCTGATTATACTTATTAATCACTATTATCTTATTATTATATTCATTTATTTATACTATATATATATATATATATATCTCCTATTTATATATATATATATATATTATATAGTACAGGACTGCGCGCATGATATCGATTGGCAATCTTTTGAAGCAGCTTTATATAAAAATGTGAATGGAGTGCCATAGAAGATGACCCATGCTATTATGTATTTCGACCTGATAGGGAGGTTCTTTCCAGTTTTTTAATCCTTTAATTTCTGAAAATAATGTCCTCGAACTTATGGCTTCCTCATTATTTAGCCAACACACTGATGGATGCTCGTTCTCTAAGTGGCTATTGCGTTGAGCCTCTTCCAACAATTTCGCTTCCTCTTAGCTTGTGGTCAGGGGTGTGAGGGCTGGGGTCTGAAACAAAGGGGAAATCCCTCTTTTTTTTCTTTTAAAAAGAAACCTTCCACTCCTGCAATCACGACCTTTCCCGATTTCCCACCGGACGAAATGGACATGGCCTGAAGGGCTGGTTGACGTGCAGGCCACCTACATTCACCCTCAAAGAGACAGACGTCCGGGAACATTCTTCCGAAGAACAGTGAGTGATGTTTTTTGGGCTTGTGGTAGAGCTGTCGCTCCATTCTTGTTGGAACTACAGAGTTCTCCCAACTCCAAATCCTCAGCATCTCCTCCATTTTTAGATACACGAAAGTTGTTCAGCATGGTGACATAACGTTCGGAATTTACAGTCACAGTCACTCTTCTGCCTCAAAGAAGTGAATGGGTGGCCGATAACACCAACCGTGATACGGCAGCTACCAATAGCCGGTTATGTTTAGGGGGAAGTAGTGGCCTTTCCCTTGCCTAACTCGGGGTTGATTTAACGCCCAGCAGAGGAAATGTGTTAGCTTATTGACAGCCCACACAGGTGAAAATGGGCCTCGTCGCTACTGAAGAAGGTTGCCTCGGGAGGGATCTGTGCAAGCGCCTTTGCGCCACGACAGGATCTTGCGGTTTTACATAATCTGTTTGCTTCAATTCCTGAGCCATCATTATTTAATATGGATGGAAATGTAAATCCACATGCAGAATCCTTTTCAAACTGAGGTCGGATATTCCCAAAGCAACAGCATGCCGTCGGGCAGAACGTCGAGGCGACTGCACTACCACTGCTCCTACTCGCTCCACGTTTTCTGGTGTTCTGATGGATCTGCGTCGGCCATGTGTATCTCTGTTCGTAGTGTACTACCAGTTGACTCTAATTGTCTAACCCAGGACCAAATTGTGTTCGCCTGAGGAACGGGATTCGTTACGGATCGGAATGTTGAATGCCCGTCGCCGGGAAAAGCTCGTGTGTTGCGTCGCGGATCACAGAATGTTGTTTTCCCTAAAACGCCCGCAGAGTCGGCAACAGCCGCGATGCAGATCTCCCGTCCTAACCATGTTTCGATACTAACATGGAAATGTCGGCGACGAAAGACGAGACCGCGGAGCATTCTCTCCCCCGACTGACCCCAACAGTGAACCCCAAAAACTGCTCAATTGGATTTCCTTCCTTATCTTATAATTCTCTGTATATTTCTATCTTATATATATATATATATATATATATATATATATATATATATATATATATATATATATATATATATATATATATATATATATATATATATATATATAACACTTATTAAAAATAGCACCTCAAGCAGAAATCAAAAATCCATTAAAATGCGACAATCAAAATATTTTTTGTGCCAGAAAATGATTTTAATTAGAAAAAAGTTAATAAAGTCCATTGGAACCCACGATACAAATGCATGGCACACGAACTCTTTTCTGCGTGGGGCTCTGATACCCCTACCCCCAACCCGTGAGTGGTGGTAAAATAATTAAATATTTCTTCAACACCATGATAAGCTTATAAAAAGTTTATATAAAGAGGCTTTTTGCAGTAAGAGTAATTTTGCATTCTGTAAATATGAAATTTGGAGACTTCATAACTTTTTTCAGGCTCATTTCTCGAATTTTTGTTAAAGTTTTTCTTTCCTTTCAGATAATTGTAAACATTTTATGTAAGTTTCATGAAAATCGGAAAATTAGCGTTGGGATTATAAGGGCATATACCGTATTATATATATAGTATATAGTATATATATATTATAGTATTATAATATATATATACTATATTATTTATAGTATATATATATATATATATATATATATATAGTATATATATATATATATATGTAATATATATATATATATAATTATACTTATATATATATATATATTACGAATTGAGCTAGGTGGAACGAATATGAATTTTTTATATTCGAGAATACGAATGCGAATACGAATACGAATATTTTTTCATATTCGCGAATACGAATTCGAATACGAATGTTATGAAACCCACTCTTTTATAATATATATATATATATATATTTAGTATATATATATATGATTATAATATCTTTAAGATATAATATTATATATATCATATATATATATATATATATATTATATTATATATATGTACGTATACTAATATATATATATTATATATATAATATATATTATATATATATATATATATCTATATTACTAATATATATATATATATATATATATATATATATATATATATATATATATATTTTGTTAAATATCTTTAAGTTAACATATCTCAACCACCGCCCTCTGGAATGGAGTCTTTTAAAACTCCAATATTCAAATCCTAAAATTGGTAAGTTATATTTGAGGAACTATAACTTTTCTGCTCTTTTCGCTGCGAGCCTAGAACGTTTTTCATCAAAAATAAGACCAGCATCGCTTAAAAGGGGCTCGCTTGCAATACCTGAGGGGGGTTTAAGCAAGGTATGTCCTTGCTAATAGAGCCATATTAGGATACTTATTCAAATGTTTTTTTCACCATTCAAGTGGATTAATCCTCCAGAGTTATTCTTTTTCGTTTAGTTACTACATCTCAATGTTTTTTTTGAAATTTCCTGTAATGACCATTCCTCTTCTTCATCACTAATAGAAGAAAGAATATTGCTCATGGCTTCTGATAAAGTTATGTTTGTGGATGTTGAAGGCTTATTTTTCTTAGGTATGGTTACTCAGTTTTAGATTTAGTACTTTCAATGTCTCCGCATTTTTGTCCAATCGACACTATTATTTTTTCTATCACAGTTTGATGGGTAAAAAGTATTGTTTTATGTATAGTATAGAGTCCAGTATTGTAGCTGTGTATAAATCGCTATTTTCCACAAGACC
>JABUQX010044522.1:117500-125000 GCA_015478945.1 Trachelipus rathkii
GCGATGAAGTCTTTGATCCTGAATATAGTGTAGCTGAGGAGAGAAACCCATATTTCCCCAACCAAGAAGACATCAACAACTTGATCAGAGATCTTGGTCTCACAAAGTCCAATGCCGAGCTTTTGACGTCGAGACCCAAGCAGTGGAATTTCTTACATGAAAGTGTGAAAGTCGGAAATCAGAGAAACGTTACCACTCTTTTTCAATTTTTGCTTTTGCCACAATGTGACAGGTTTGTTTGAGGAGCTTGGAGCTGCCAGTTAACCTTGCGATTGGCGCCTCTTCATTGATAGCTCATCGAAGAGTCTCAAAGCTGTGCTACTTCATAGCGGGAACATGTATCCATCTCTTTTCTTGGCTCACTCGGTGCAGCTCAAAGAGGAACGCAGCAGCGTGAAGCTATTGCTAAGTGCCTTGAGATATGATAAACACAATTGGGAAGTTATCGGAGATTTCAAAATGGTGGCCTTCCTGAGGGGTCTCCAAAGCTGCTTTACCAAGTTTCAATGTTACCTTTGTCTCTGGGACAGCAGGGCCTCTGCAGAACACTACCAAAGGCGAGATTGAAAACAGCGGACTGAGTTCAGTGTAGGGAGGAACAATGTCAAAATAGAGCCTCTGTTGGACCCACATAAAATATTGCTTCCTCCACTACACATATAATTAGGACGCATGAAACAGTTTATCACAGCTTAGATAAGGAGTTTTCAGCCTTCATTTACCTGCAAATCTTCTTCCCTAAGCTGTCTGAAGCAAAGATTAAAGCCGACGTCTTCGTTGGACCACAAATAAAAAGATCATAGACTGCAAGGAATTCCCGAAGAAGCTTACTAGGACAGAAAAAACTGTTAGGAACAGCTTTGTTGCAGTGGTTCGTGGTTTCCTTGGAAATCACAAGGCCGAAAACTATGAGGAGCTTGTTGAGACCTTGGTCAGGAACTACGGCAAAATGGGCTGCAGGATGTTCCTCAAAGTTCATATCCTTGATTCTCATCTTGGTAAATTTAAGAAGAACATGGGGGCATTCTCAGAGGAGCATGGCGAGCAATTTCACCAGGATACTCTGAACTTTGAACGCCACTACCAAGGGTCATATAACGAAAACATGATTGGAGACTATATTTGGGGATTGATTCGTGAAAGCAACTTTCCGTGTAAGGGTAGATCCAGAAAAACTTCTCACTTCTAAATATTTTGAGGTCTTTGTTGTATAAACTTAGAATAAATAAATACTACGATTGGGTTATATGTCGTTTTCTTCTACTTTGTGTAACCGAGAATCATTATATTCACCAATTTTTTATATCGGAATTGGTAAATTCGTGAAATATCATTATCCTGTTCACAAAATTAAAGTTTGGAGGAAATATTAGATATTTTTCATACCTTCTCGGTATAAGAAAATAAGAAATTAATTGTTGCCCAAAGATATAAAATGTGTTACATAGTGTTACTTTTTCACATATCCAAGTCGGAGTAGGAGTCGGAGTCGGAGTCGGAGTCGGAGTCGGAGTCGGAGTCGGAGTCGGAGTCGGAGTCGGAGTCGGAGTCGGAGTCGGAGTCGGAGTCGGAGTCGAAAGTCCGACAAAATTCTTACTCCGAAAGGTTGATTTTTCTTTAATTTCCAAAATGGCCGCAATCTCAACGTGAATTCTTTGAAAGTGAATGATATGAGACTTGTGACACAAATTTTAAAAGTAATTTTTAATGCTGAGTTTAAATTTTATATTATTTTTTATGCTTTTAGGTCGGATGCTGATTTTAATGACGATTTCTGCTTTTTATTTTGAATTCCATCGTAAGAGATAGTAACTGTTTGATGGCATCAACGCCTTTCTGTTTTACGCTTTCCATATAAAGATCTAAGTAGTTCGTTGGTCTTATATAAAAAGAACGCACATAACTTATTTGTTTTAGTGCTAACCGTAAAGCAGTGTAGTGCATATCTTGTGATTTTAGTGTTAATGCCTTATATTTTAAAGTAGATTATTTAGTATATAAATTTTAAATTATTTTATAAAATAAACTTCAATATGAAATATAATCCATTTGTTTTCTGTTTCAGGTTTTAGATTTGTTGAGATTCAGTACAACTCACGTGCTAACTAAATATCTATATTAAAAAAATTTATATAAATAAATATATGTATTCATAATGGAAGCCCATGAACATATTTGCATATTATGAAAGAAGAACAGTGAATCAGATGATCTAAAACCTATACAAAAAAGGTGCAGATGGAATCAATGAAGCTACCAAACAACGTTGTTTAAACATCTGCGCTTCAGCCGGAGATTTTTTTGAATACTTTGTGTAAGAAGATCATCTACCGAAGGTACGGCATCTGTTTTAAAGAAGATATCCCGTTCCACTCTTGGTGTATTTAACAGTGGAACTAATTTCTTTTTCTGTGAACAGCTAGTAGATTTCAGTGGAAAATGCAACCTTAGGTCAGAATCTGTCACTGTTAAGATTGATACATTCCCCAAAACAATACTTGAAATATGTAAGAAAAGAAATGACAAGTGGTCAGTTGATGTACATGGACACCTGGCATACTTTGAAGGTGACCTTCATGCAACTGACTGTGGGTACCATCAATCTTGCAGTATAAATTTCAGAAGCAGAGAAGGTATTCCCCGCAAATACAGGAATATTAGTGATCAAAGGCAAAAGAAGATAAAACTTGGTTGACCTGAAAATGAAACACAAGCAGGAGCGTTTAGAAAGGTACTCTCTTACCTAGAGGAAAATGTAGACGAACTATATATAGTCAGTGATATAATTTCAGTAATGAACCAGCGTTTGGAACATACTAAAGAAAAAGCACGATACCTGAAATCAAACTTATTGAACATTTTGGAGAATCAATATTTATAAGTGAAAAACAAGGGCAAAAGGATGTTGTCGTCCTAAAATAAACTGTTAGGTCTATAATAAGAGACCATTATGAATGTCACCAGAGTCTAGGTTATGAAGCGGAAAGATACGACTAATTGAAATAGCAGCAAAGTTAATTAAAAGTGATATAAAGAGGAAAGTAATCGATCTTGGAAACAAAGAATTTTATCCGGCAGCAGTTGATTTGGATATACAGTAGAGTCTGGAATACCTTCCTCCAGTTTAAAATTACTATGTTCTAAAATATTTTCTGGGTACGACGAATTGAAGATAGCTGTCATTAGTCGATGCATAATGCAGGTGTTTGCGCCACGAGATCTCGTAACACCAATGCAGAAAGGGCTTTTGGTTTTGGTGTATTCCCATACCAGATCCCAGTTTCTTTTAGATGTACTAAGTCACCTTCGTTTTAGTAGATCCTAACAAGAAATCAGAAAGTTTTTACGCAACGTATCAGTAGTTGCTGGTGGAAATCTCATAGAAAAGAGTGAAGATAGGACATATATTTTTGCTGAGACATTTTTGATCACAACGTTGCGACACTTAAAGACGATAACACATTTCATGACATGAGAAAGATGGCAGCGATAACACCAGGACAGAAAACCAAAAGAATAATTTCCAGAGGTAATGTCACAGATGATGTTGTAAAAGAAATGTCAAATGTTAATATCTATGAATATTTCAATGATAAAAACTCAATAGATGATTTGAAATTCTAGATATTATCCTCTGTACAGGTTACAGATTTCTCATATTGACCTTTTCTGGAAAATAGCATGGCACTTAAAATTGAGTACACCTTTATAGGAAGGTAATATGAAGAGTATTCATCGTTCTCCCAATTATCAACCTCCAACCTAATAATATAACTTGCATTTTATCATGTATGAAGTATATATGTCATTTATCACCAGCACAGCACAAGAGATCTCTATCCGATCAACCTCTTTTCTGGAAAGCTTCTATTATTGCAAAGCAGAGCTTGAGGACATGGTCATTAAGCTGGGGTCATTCCACACTTTGATGAATATCCTAAGAGCAATTGGACATTTGATGGAAGGTTCTAGTCTCGAAGATGTGTTGCAAATAGTTTATGGCTTCAACACAGTGAAGCACATATTGACTGGCAAAGCTGTGTCTAGAACTTTTCGTGTTCATATGCTGGTTGACTCTGCTCTGAGCTCAATGTTTGAGTGACATATTTAGTGAAGGTGTGAGCAAACCTTTAGCTGAAGATGTTCTCCTTTTATATGATGACCTACAGATGCAAAAGAAGACTGCATCCGATGTAGAAGGGTCATAACGTTACTATGGCAGAAATAAGAGAGACTTTGAAGGAGATCTCTTTGACCTGTGAACTATGGTCAGAGTATGAGTCCACGATAAGTACAGCACGTAAACTTGTTCAAGCAGATCGATCAGGCTCTTGGTCGTCCCACCTAGAGGCCATTCGCGAATGTTTGCCTGCGTTTGCACCAGCAGGTCACAGTAATTACCTGAAACCTGCTTACCTTTACTTGCAAACCATGAGAAAACTGCCCTCAAGGAAACCACATATATTTGCATCATTCCAAAAGGAATTTCATGCTGGGCACAGGTCTCATACACCTTGATCAGGCTTGGGGTGTGGTCTCGTCATTGAACAAGTTTTAATGTCTAACAAGAAGCAGTGGACTGTCTAAATGTATGCGAGCTTTGTGGGTTTTATCCATGTCTACCACCTATGAATTCAGTTAGACTATGCAAGCATTAAAAATAACTGCATATTCCACTAGTGAACATCACAAAGAAATGCATCGATCAAGACAATTAGTTGACAGAGAAGATGGTACGAAAGTTCTCTAATTCCTAAAAAAAAAATCTAATTTACATCTGACCTAACACTAGTCGGAACATGTATCGCTGGATGCGGAAACATTATTTTGTATAATGATAGTATGCATCACTCTTATTGGATCCATCTCAGAGTGATCATGATAGAGTGAGAATGAGTTGACATGGTACGAAAGACATGATCCATAAGGTATGAGCTGATGCGGTATCGATTCTGGGAAAGACAAGTTCGCTAAAAGTGGTCGCATGTATGGATAGATCCTAAGGCGGAAAGACGTATGTATTGTCTCTAATTGAGTCTTCTTTCAACGAGAAGGATCGTTATCGCATGGTCAACGTAGTCAGATGATAGCTGACAAAAGGTCGAAACAATGCAACTTAGCAGTAAATCGCGATGAATGAGTTTTGCCGAATACGCTCTTCTGAAGGCAGCCCATTTAGCAACTTCAATGTCGTTTCCATTTTCGTCCGACTTTAAAACTTCAAGTAGTTCAATTTCATCATCCATATTCCAAGATCTTGTAGAAGTACTTAATCAAAAGTTTTGTCCCTTCCCACTCTCACTGTTCATTACCTCGCGAAGATAGTTGTTATAATCTACTGTAGTACAACGGGTTATTTCTAACTCTTTCTCACAAAATTTTACGGAAATAACAATTTGGATAACTTTTAAATAATGCCTATTTACTTCATTATAAAAAGTTTTATTTTACTATTAAGAGATAGAGTAGTTTCGTAATTGTTAGTTTTTGTTAGAGTGATCTAGATTATACTATGACTGTATGCTTTATATGTCATGTGTTAAGTTCTATATTTTGAATTTCTAAATTTTTGTAATGACAAATCATATTAGATAGTCTTATCAGAAAAAAAATAAAATTTTCCTTAAAAATACCCTAAAACAATATATTTCCCTATCGTTACATATTTTCCCCGTAATATGATCTTTTTTTCGTTTTTTAAAGTTATTTTTAATGTTTCAAACTTTTGAATCTTGTTCGCTACCACTTAAATTAATTGTTTGTACCATATACTATCATATAATATAAAAAAAAATTACAAGAAAAAAACTAAACTAACGAATTTTTAAAACAATATGTCTCGAGATGCGATTTTTTAAATTTATTTTTAATTTTTGCCCCCCCCCCAAAACAAGCCATGCGTGAGATGCAGATTTTTTAAATTTATTTTTAATTTTTGCCCCCCCCCCAAAAAAAGCCATTTTTATTTTAAACTTTGTTTTATGAGCGAACCCGTAAAATCATTTCCAGATCCACAATAAAAATTTAAAATTAGTGTTTAGTAGAATTTTTTTTTTTTCAATAATTTTCGACCTTTGATAAAAAAAATCATTTAGGGGTAAAAAATTTATTTTTCTGGATCATGATGAAACTTACCCCAAAAGACAGATCTGGTGAACCCATTTTAAGTGTCATAAAAAATGAAAATGAAATGAGTTGAAAATAATAATAAAAAAAATTATAAAACAAAACTTGCAAAAAGCAAAACACCCAAAAAAACTTCTTTTCAAAAAACAAAAACAAAAACAAAAAGTATATATATATATATATATATATATATATATATATATATATATATATACTATATATATATATATATATATATATATTATATATACTATATATAGTATATACTATATATATTATAAATATATATATATATATAAAAAAAAAAAAAAAATATAAAAATATATATAATATATATATATATATATATATATATATATATATTATAATAAACGATGTGAAATACAACATGAGGCAAGGCTGTGTGTCGCTGTGTGATTTCGTGGCGGAGTTGCATTGCCACATAAAAATAAAATTAGAATAAAAATATTTTAACATATAAAATAAAAAAAATAAAAATGTTCTAAAAGTTTTAAAATCTAATACTTTAATATATTTTATTGACAAATATTTACGAGAAAAATATTATTTGAATATATATATATATATATATATATATATATATATATATATATATATATATATATATATATTATATATATTATATATATATATATATATATATATATTATATATATATATATATATATATATATATACTATATATATATATATATATATATATATATATATAGTATTACTATACTATAATATACTATATATATATATATATATATATATATATATATATATATATATAATATAATAATATATTGATAAAAGTAACTCTTCTGTCTGAGCTATTCACCCTGCTGGGGTTGAACCTGGTCCCTAGCAGATAAACGCGTATGTGTTTGACCACAGGTATTGACACTGAGGTTAATGCAGTTACCTCATCAATAAAATATAATCCCCAGGTTTACTGAGTATTTTTCACCTTGTGTGGTGCCATGTTTGACCCTACGCCCGAGTGTGACGGGAAGAGCGCGTGATGTCCTGTCTTGGTCGGGTGATTATATTCACCACAGGATAGAATTCTCGCGTTCTCGCTTTTAAGTCACATTTGCGTGGCGTTCGTGGTCAAACACGATACGGTTTATCTGCTAGGGCCAAGTTCAAATCCCAGAGGGTGAATAGCTTAGAAAGGGTACTTTTATCATACCTATGACACTCGCGGTTAATGGCAGTTACCTTAATCAATACTATATATATATATATATATATATATATATATAATATAGATATATATGTATATATATATATATATAATATATATTATATATATATATATATATATACTATATTACTAATATTGAAAAATACAATAATAATATA
>JABUQX010044523.1:15000-17500 GCA_015478945.1 Trachelipus rathkii
ACTTAGTTTAGTATTAATGTTGACAATAAGTGTTTTTTAACATTGTCTCGTTTCGCGAAACAGGTTTTTGATATACTTTTTTTTAATTTAACGAATACCCTAAGTGAAACCGCAAAGATAAGAAGGTTCCGGGGTTTGTCGGCCTACTGGGGGACGACGGGTCCCCCCTCTTTCCCTCCAACGGCTCCAACCCCCTAAAAGCCCCCAAAATCCCCCTAAAAAATGAAATTCTTCGATAAAATTGTCCACTGATTCCAAAAATGTCATTTGTTTTAGTGTAGGACGTGTAGTTCTCTAGTTACATGCATGTATCTTTCTATAGTCTGGCCCAATTTTGGTATTACAAAAGTGTTCTCGGAGCCATCATTCATGTTTATAAGCAACAGATAGCCTAGCCTACTCTCGATAGTTATATAAATTTATAGTCGTATTCTTAGGATGAACGATTCTTCCTAATGTGACGTCATTGTTCAAAGGAATCGTGACGTCACTGCTTTTTAAAAAGTGACCCCAAAAACGAGATTTGTTATCGGATAAGTCATTCTTTGTTCGCAAGAACACGACTACAACTGGCTTTATCTTTTCTTGTTTGGAAAGCGGAAGGTCGACCAGATTGCCAAATGCTTCTTAATTTTGAAAAGGTTTCTCAAATTTAATATTCGATAACTTATTTATACACTTAATTAGAAGAAAGCCTTTGACTGAATCATTTTGGATATATTAACGTTTTTAATTCATGGAAGTCATAAAGGTCTTTATTTTTCATTTTAAGTAACAAAGGATTCCTTAGAATTACCGTAGTTAAAATACGTTTTCTTTCATATAATGAATAAAAAAGAAAACGAAATTGAATAGCAAACTATTTTAAATTAGCATTTACCACTCGTTTAATGAAAATTTAGAAGAAGGATCAGACATGAAAAGAGCTAGAGGTAAATTCTTGGAATTGTTTATTGTTTATTTGAGAAAACTTGATTCGGTGAATCAAAATATATATTAATGTATATAGTAAGATACATCTGTATGTCTTTTTCGGAGCAAACATTTGGACTAATACGTTGAATAGTAGAAAAATATATAAACAGTTCTAAGCACCTTTCCATTATACATTGAAAAAAATATGCAGAGTTTCTAGTAATCATCTGCTTGGTACGATGATATTTAAGCATTACTTAAACTACCTTAACTTATGTACTTTATTTAGCTTACTGAACAAACAGGGATATTTTGTGGGAAAAAACTGTACTTTATTTATTTAGTAAAAGATAAGGAAAGCTCATTTAAGAAAATGTTCGTAGTCGATATCTTTTATAATTACCTTAATGAGTTTAAAGTTAGGATTAAATTTGTACAAAACAAAGAAGATTCCTTATGATAATTATAAAGATGTTGAGTAAAGATCCCATTTGTATTTTTTTTTTATTCATATTTTTTTTTTATTTATATTTTATATTTTTCATGTGATGTGTTTAAGAAATAAATAATTAACGATTAAAGCCTATCTATCTATCTATCTATCTATCTATCTATCTATCTATCTATCTCTCTATCTATCCAGTTTTTCCACAGTTAACCTATCTACATCTATCTATCTATCTATCTTATCTATCTTACTCTATCTAATCCTATACTATCTAATCCTATCTATCTATCTTCTATCTATCTTCTATCAAATCAGATATTTTCTCCCCAGTTAAGCTCTCTCTATCTATCTATCTATCTATCTATCTATCTAAGGTATATCTAGTTAAGTATCCAGATGACTGGAAAAAAACCAAAGCATATGGTCTTGTGCCTATTTATATAGGAATTAGATTAAACGAGATTAAGGTGGAAAGGGAATATAGCACGAGTCGTCTTAAACGAACTTAGAGGGAAAGGTTTACTGGAAAGTTAAGCTTTTGAAGAAAGTAAGAGGGCTGAGAAACCTTGAAGAGTAACATGAGATGGAAAAGGAAGAAGAAGCCTAAAGGAGATATTAGTTGCATAAGTTTTATTGCCTTTTCTTGAGAGAAAAGAATCCATATATACTTGTCTCTGATGTACGTGCGTCTCGATCTTGCAGAATGTGTGATCTTATCCATATGTGGCATTTCATTGTGCGTAGCTGATATTGGTATATTTATGACTTAGTAAAGCTTTGATAAGGTTCCCCACGTAAGGCTGATAAAAGTTATTGCAATGTGGTAATAGGTGGAGTGGTACATGGTTGGATTAAAGAGTGGTTGCGAAATAGAAAGACAGTGTGTACAAACTAAATGGCGCACACACACTCATCATGGGAAAAATAGTGCAGAGTGGTGGTCCCACAGGGTTCAGATGCTGGGACCTACTATTGTTCCTCATATATATAAATGATTTCGACCAGGGACTTAAATGCAAGGTTCCTAAGTTTGCAAATGATAATCTAAAGTGGCACCTCCGTTAGGAATAAGTGGAAGGATGCAAAAAGATTCAAAATGATTTGATAAAACTTCTTGGGTGGGCGATAAGTGGCAAA
>JABUQX010044523.1:30000-32500 GCA_015478945.1 Trachelipus rathkii
TTAATTTTATTATTATTTATATTTAGGAATTCAACATCAGCCTTTGATATTAATAAAAAGTATTTTATTTTATTTCCAACGTTTCTAAGATAATTAATTTTACAGATGTTTCTTCCTTAAAAAATCTTTGAAAAATAATAACAAGAGCAAGAAGATATATTTACATAGATTTCCCGACGCGTTTTGTCTCTATACTTGAAGACATCTTCAGACTATTATTTCTTGTAAGCGAATTGAGTCTTTAAATTGATATATATAATTAAATCAAATGATATTGAGTCTGACTGATAAATACATAAATTTATTGTAATGTCTGGTTGCGTGTTTTAATGTAGAAGGCCTCCGCAATTTTAAGTTTCTGGACTTCACACGATCCGATAATTATTGTGAAGTGTTTTAGAAATATTACTAATAGTTGATTGACCATGTTCCGTATTGAAATGTTCAAAGATTTTGCTGGGACTGTGGAGATGTTGATATGCCCTGTCCGACAATCTATTCTTCGTGTAACCAATATATGTCGACGTACAGTCTAACTCAGGGCAGTTAAATTGGTTCACAACGTGATGGTTGTCGGGCAAAGCATCTCTTGTGCCGTAAAGGGAAGAGACCAGTGTTTGGACTTTATGTATAGTCTGGACTTTAATTTTTGAGGTGTCTTTAGTTTTTAGATGAGAATTCAAAATATTACGAAAGCATTTCTCTTCCTTATTGAAATCTATAGCATTGGAAGTTTTGAAGAAGAAATTTATCAAATTTTTCTGATTATTTTTACTTTCTTTATTATATAATTTTGTAAGGGTTTTATTAATTAAATTTTCAACTGAATATTGTGGATGATCACAGTTAATTAAATTTTACTTAATGCGGCAAATTTCTTCATCAAAGGATTCTAAGTTGAACATAGGTTGTTCAAATGTTCCAGAAATAAGTTTGCATGTTCTCGTTCTCCAAACAGAATTTAAATTCTACCCAATTTAAAAAACTACTGCATCTGGCAACTGAAGATACTTGCTTCCCCATAACTGGGGGTAAGGTGCTCAGACATGCACCAGAAATCCGAGGCATACATAAGCATTTCTAGGGTACAAATAAGTGGTAGCGAGACCCAAGCCCTACTACCATTGTCCATTTCGTCTCCTCTTACAACACGCAGAACGTAAGGTGTGGAAATTCTTTCTCCCCTACACACGGGGATATATATATATATATATATATATATATATATATATAATATATATATATATATAATATATATATATATATATATATATATATATATATATATATATATATATAAATATATATACTAATATTAATTTATATATATATATTATATATATATATATATATATATATATATATATATATATATATATATATATATATATATATATATATATATATATATAAATAAATAATGTGCAAAGTACTACTGGTTCCTTGAATATTCTTGACTTTAAGAGTTATATGTTCCGCATTTGTTTTCGTGAAATATTTCTAAGCAGAAAACAAAAAGAGAAAAAGGAAGGAAGGAAAGAAACACCAAAATCTGCATCGAAAAATAACTCGACTAAAATCATACCTGTGATAAAGGATTATAAAGGATTTATAAATGTGAAATTTTACT
The DNA here is from genome assembly GCA_015478945.1 of Trachelipus rathkii. Lineage (NCBI taxonomy): Eukaryota > Metazoa > Arthropoda > Malacostraca > Isopoda > Trachelipodidae > Trachelipus > Trachelipus rathkii. Next base: position 31,631 of record JABUQX010044523.1, read on the forward strand.
AAGCTCTGCGCTCTCTCTCTCTCTTCTCTCTCTCTTCTCTCTACTCACCTCTCTCTCTCTCTCTCTCTCTCTCTCTCTCTCTCTCTCTCTCTCTCTCTCTCTCTCTCTCTCTCTCTCTCTCTCTCTCTCTCTCTCTCTCTCTCCTCTCTCTCTCTCTCTCTCTCATATTCCAATTTTATCCTTTTATTGAGTCAACATCTATTTTTAAAAATGGAAAAAAAACGCTTTTTTGTTTTGCTAATTAAATTTATTTGGCAATGTTTGTATTGTAGGAAGCTTCAAGGGCATCCATTTTTAATTAATATATATATATATATATATATATATATATATATATATATATATATATAATATATATATAATATATTATTATATATTTATTATATATATATATATATTATATATATATATATATATATATAATCTAGGATGGAGTGAAATAGTTTGCCAAAAAAAAAAACTTAGCTAAATTTATTAGCCCATATGCGGAAATGTTGCTACCTATAAATGTGTGAAATTTGAACTTTCTAAACTCTAATCTTTGGCTGCCAATTTTCCACAAAAATTTCTATAACATTTTAAGATTCATGAATTTTTCAAGCAGCTCTTCGCTTGTTTTCTATATGAAAACAACCCAAAACTCACCACGTGGAGGGGACTGCATATCTAGTTTCACCACCCTCCCACCCTTTAGGTTTATTGCTTTGTAGAACTTGGAGATATTGACTTTTGGTTTCAAATTTGGATAATGCAATTCTAGATGCTAGATTCTAGATTCTAGATAGATTCTAGATAGATTCTAGATGCTATTCCTGATTTAGTGAATCCATCTCGTGCGTCGCTGCCACACACCGCGGGTGATGCTTCGGT
>JABUQX010044523.1:35000-45000 GCA_015478945.1 Trachelipus rathkii
ACTATGATCTTTCTCTCGCACTTCTAATTGGGGAAAGAAGCTTGTTTTCAATGTCTCAAATAGTCAGTTAGTTGATCAATCTATTCTTTGGCTTTTATTCTTGGCGTTTCCCTTTCTCGTCTTTTCTCTCGGTAGGGTCACATTATTTCTCTTACTAAATAAGCTAAGTAAGCTTAGCTCTGCGATGCAGGTAAATATTGAACAGCAGTACGCTATCATATTCTGTGTGAAACGTAACATGTCTGCCACTGAGACATTTGCTTTTTTAAGCGAAGCTTATGGGGATGACACTCTATCGAGAACTATGGTTTTTAAATGGCACAAAGCTTTCAAAAAGGGTCGAGAAAATGTTGAAGACGACCATCGTTGTGGAAGACTAATCTCGTCAATAAACGATGAAAATGTGGAAGTTGTTAGAGCTGCGATGGAGAGAGACCGCAGGTTCAGTATCAGAGTGATTACAGAAGAAACTGGTTTAGATAAAAATGCAGTTCATAGAATTTTAATGAACCATTTGCACATACGAAAAATTTGTGCAAAACTAATGCCGAAAGATTTGTTTGTGGAGGAGAAAGCGAACAGGGTTAAAACTTGTCAAGATTTACTTGAAAAACTCGAAATGGAGCACAATTTTTTGGATAAAGTTATAACAGGCGATGAATCATGGGTTTTTGAGTACGATCCCGAAACCAAACAGCAAAGTGCGGAATGGGACAAAAAAGCATGTATGAGCAAGTCGAAGGTGAAAATACTGATTATTGTTTTTTCGACAGCCATGGTATTGTGCACAAGGAATTTGTACCTTCAGGACAGACATTAATCACGTCTTTTACAAAGATGTCTTGGAACGACTTCGAAAACGAGTTCAGCGAATCAGAACAGACATCGCAGACGATTGGGTGCTGCACCACGATAACACGCCATCTCACACTGTGCTCTCAATTATAGAATTTCTGGAGAAGAAAAACATTCAAGTACTTCCACATCCTATATACAGCCCAAATCTAGCTCCGTGCGATTTCTACCTCTTCCCTAAGTTGAAAATGAAGTTGAAGGGGGTCCTGTTATGTTTTACGACTCCGTCAATTTTGATTTTTTTTTTAATATATATATTTCTAGTCTATGATACTAACAATGAATTTATGTGGTAACGGACATGATTCAAAAGTTCGAAATATTTTAAATATTTTTTTAAAAATCATATTTATATTAATTTTTTTTTTCAAAAAATGAAATATTTTCGGATAATTACGTATATATTTACTTACATGATATATATTCACTATTTTTTTTTTTTTAATTAACGAATACCAGGAGTAGTAGGGCAAGGGTTTTGACTGTAAAATGGCGCACCCTGATTGGTCGCCAGCGATCCTTTTTTTCGTGGGAATTTTTTAATTACCGTGGGAATTTCTACCCCTTCCACCCTCGAAAAAAAAAAAGGAGGTTTTTTTTTTTTCGGAACAATAAAAATAAATAAATAAATAAATAAAAATTAATAAATAAATTAAATAAATAAATAATAAATATATAAATAAATAAAAATAAATAATAAATAAATAAATAAATAAAAAATAAATAAATAAATAAATAAATATATATATATAACTGTATATGGCCCCACAAGGCTTGTACCGTACCGCACCGCACAACACCGCACCGCACAGCACCACTCCGCTAAGCACCGCACCACACAGCACCGCACCGCACCGCACCGCACCCCACTTAGTAACGGATAGAGTTTGCTACATGGTATCTCCTTCAAATTTAACACCCCCATAGGGGGTGACGTAACCTCGTCGTATACGAGGTTACGTGGCCATGCACCCCCCGAAAAGGGGGGGGGTGCTGGCCCCCCTAAAAATTGAAATGATCGTAGAAGGTTGAAATTTGGAGATAGTATAGAGGAGGAATGAGTAAGTAGGATACGGATCCGGATTCGGATCCGGCACCGGCTCCGGTGCTTGCTCCGGTGCGGTGCTGAGTTAGTAAATATTTGTATATATTACCATATCGGTATCAAAATATATGTTTTATAAGGTCATAGATTTCGAATATGATGTTGTGATAGATCCTGCGAGAAGAGTTCCGAACAGCTGCCCAGGGTGGCGTGGTTGCCCGCTGGCGCCAGCATCCTGAGCGAAACTGGTGCGCAGCGCTGTCCCGCAGGGCCGACTCAGGCGCGAAACCACGCAGAAGAACGCAAACGTGTTCAGTTTTCTTTTAATAAATTTTATATTTTATTTCTTTTTAGCTTTTACGAGTGAGCTTTTGTTTTCAACTTATTTTTTTTTTCAAAAAATTTATTATTTTTTATTTATTTTTTTAATTTATTTTTGTTTTTACTAAAATCTTTTATGCTTTTCATGTTTATAACGTAAAAATTTACGTTTTTACATACCCTAAATCAGTAAATCAGTAAATCAGTAAATCAACACCATCCAACCACCCTTCTGTCCATCCGTGATCTATTGATCTATTGATCTATTGATTCAAGTCATATTTTTTATTAAAATTGTTATGTTTTACATACCCTAAATCAGTAAATCAGTAAATCAGTAAATCAGTAAATCAAACTACCCTCTCCACCACCCTCCTACCCTGCTATGATCTATTGATCTATTGATCTATTGATTCAAGTCATATTTTCACTAAAATTGTTATGTTTTACTACCCTAAATCAGTAAATCAGTAATCAAACTACCCTCTCCACCACCCTTCTGGACCATCCGTGATCTATTGATCTATTTGATCTATTGATCTATTTGATTCAAGGCATATTTTCTATAGTATAAAATAAGTTTCTTTGTTTAAAAGTAGAAAAGAAAACAAGTTTTTATTTTAAAGCGTTTATAACATAAGTGCAAACTACATAATCGTTAACATATAAATTTTTAGCATCAAATATATTTACAAGTTTATTAAAAGAAACATTATTTAAAAAACATATAATGAAATAAATACAGTATACACCACATTAAATTAGACTGAATAGGTTGTACAGGGGAAAACATAACGTCTTAAACATATGAACATTATTATATGTTCAAAAAAGAATGTTACATAATGATTACTAAACATAAAAATCTAAATTGCAGAGAGTCAGGAAAATATACACATTTATTTTTGATTCTTATACCCACTGCTATTCCAAGGTCCATGTTCGATTACATCCCGAGGAGAAAGTTTGAAGATAAGACCAGACCGTATCCAATTTCACAGAGCTAAGTTCATTACAGGCGAATACACCTAAAAATCTTCTTTCGTTTCTAAAGGCATTTAATATTTCTTCTTCATTCATCGTTAATAATTCAAGATTATATTTCGTACTCTGTCAATCTCGATGATTTGAGGATGTTCCAAATACACCAGAACTGAGATTGAGGATTGATGTCAAAACTTTGGTGCCAAAATCTTGAGGCCTCAATCCTAATGTTCCCTTTCTCTTAGGATATTGAGATGATAAGCATTACAAGCTGAAAGATCAGCTGTGAGATCGTATGCATATAAATTACTGTTTTCAGCATAAGTCTTGAGATCAACACCTGTACCGTTATCGCTGCAAGATACAGTATTAGCAAATAAATCGTAAAAAGGACGCGAACATTGAGAATGGGAGTCTTCATATATCATCTCATAATCACGACCGTATGGTTGACCATTCACATGCAAACTGATACCCCTAAGGCCGAAATGGGTAAATTTAAAGGCGGACTTTCCATAGTTTCCAGAATAAGCATCGTGTTCTACAATTCCTATTATTACCTTCTGAGGTAAGCTACCATTGACGATGTTAGTTAGTCTCAATTACTCTGATTTAATTTCCTTGGTAAAGTTAAAATTTTAGTCTAATTCTCTTGAATTGGATATTTGGCTTGTATTCGGTCAAAAGAGATTTCTCTATTTCCATATGTTTATCAGATATCACTTACTACAGATATAAGATATGCATCCAGTAATTTAAAGATAGGCTTTGAAGCCGTAGTTGAGGCTAAAACAGCGCTTTTAACATTAAGAGCAAATTCAGGTGTAGATCTAGTTAACCTGATGCGGGTGTCCACTGATGATAGAATAAGTCTTTCTTGAGAAAATATATCACCGTTTACACGTCCATAATATTCATACGTGTTATTTTTAGACTTAGCAGCGTCGGTTCTATGTTTCTCTACATCTTTTAAATTGTAATATCCGCATGATTGCAGATGAGACTCCTTCGCATCTTGAGAATGAATTTAGTAAAGTTTCAATAAACTTCGATAAGGGTAAACTTGCTGCTGATGCTTCCTAGGAGATGTTTCATTTAAAAAACACTCAAGTTGATTTAAAACACGTATGTACATGGAAATTTGCCGGAGTACATACGTGATTCGGTTCCTGTGAGATCTGAACCATCTTCGTTTACTAACTTAGTCTTCAGAATATAAAAACACATTCGAAGGTCAAGATATGGTCAGAACGTGCCTGGGATATTGATTCGAGAGTGTACATCAGTATTTGTGATTGCGTGAACGGGGTTAATACTAATAAAATTGGACTCACTCACGCTGATCTGTGTAGGGTTCACTGAGAAGAGATCCAATTCACTCTTACAACAGTCTGGGCTGGAGGGATGGAGGAAATGCATCTTGCTGGTGCAGTCGTCTGACGTATAATGAAGAGAGATTTGTTTAAACATTCCTTATATACGAAATAGTTACAGGTTGTCATTATTTATATAAAAAAGTTACCACTTATCATCATTATTAGAGAGCAAACACATCAAAACACTTTTTCTTTAATGTCCCTTTCCTATTCCTCTTTACAGGTTTTTTACGGCGACCTACACCTTGACCAGTCATCTTACGTCGTATTTTTCGTTTAACATCATCTAACATTTCATCAGAAGCATCGACTAATCGACGTTTTACAGCTGTTCGAGGGTCGATACCTCCCATAATATCCTGGAAAGTATCTATACCTGTCCTAGCTGCTTTTTTAGCGAGATATTTACCTCCTGATTTAAACAAAGGGATGGCCCGTCTGAACAACGAAGCAAAAAATCCACCTAAACCATACCCCCTCTGCATTCTTGAACCCCTGAAGACTCTTTCTCTTTCCATTATTATTATTTAACGGAGCTTCCTTCTAACGTGTACTTTACACACTGCTGTCCCAACTGTGAATGGGTATGGATTACCTTCAACGTCTCTTATATAAATACGAATCGAGCTCAATTGGGTCTTACTCAACGGTAAGTAGTGAACATTAGGAAAGCTTATAACTCTATTACCTTTAGGAAAATGAACTACTCTTAACAAAGAGGCTTTAGTATTCCCTACATACTGATGGTCTATAATATCTGTATAAACATAGGCCATACCAGGATCTTGAAACATCTTAGAAGGCATGCATACAAAATGTAATGAGCTCTCGGTGTCATTTTTTGAGACATACTCTTCCATCGTTGGTATATAACGTATTAGATCCTTTAGAGATGGTTTGATATTATTTCTCAATATTGAGTCTGCATGTGAGTAATGACATTTACGAAACCATGCTGCAGAATGGAAAATAAATAAACTTCTATCTTTCAGGTTCACATGAGTTTGAGATTTTAAGGTGATTAACACGTTATCTTCATTAACGGTTTTATTAACAAGAAACACTAAATCTTTACATAATTGACTTGTTTCAAATTTTTTATTTAAGGCCATGAACACATCAGTAACCGATTTGTAAAGACCCCGACTTATGAAATATTTTTCATAGAAATATTCTATTCCGTCATGTTCGATAATGTCTGTCTTAGCTTTAATTTTTAATACATTTTAACATATTTCAACGCTTCTACAGATATTATTAAAATAGCAGAGGGGGAAACTCTAAATAATATTCTCAACAGATTGCAGTCAAGATAATATTTCACTTAATCCTCTTCATACATTTCTCCGCTCAAAAGTTATAGGGTTCAATAATTTGGTTGTATAGGTTCTGAATATGTTATTAGCAGGATGTAAGATCCATGGAAAGCCGATGAGGGCAACGTTTAAATAGAAATTGATTTTCCACTCTCCATGTTCACAAAAAGCTAAACTGATCAATGTTTCTTAATTTCACTGGCATTTATATAACTTAAACTTCATAGGATAGCCTACCCATTTGACAAGATACTGTTTATTTTTACCTTTTCCTTTAGATCCTAATATTTTTTCTATTTTATACTCGTTAGTGACTCTTAGGATCAAACCGTATTTTCTGTATTTCTTGTTTATAGAACCCTCCTTTTATTTTTCACCATCTAAATCCTCAAGATAGTATAATTTTAACCTATTTCTAGGGAATTCTCTGATGGTATCCACTTTAAAAACTTCTCTCGACCATCCAGATTCATAACCTTTTCTGAAATTTTCATCAGTCCTGGATACTCTCACATAATCTCTCTTTAACACCCGTGTATCTGGTTTTATTTTTCCCATTGAGTTGATAGGTACAGCTGGTTTTGTCTTCACCATCTCTACAGGGGTATTCTTAAGTGTTCTATTGATAAGATCGAATTTATAGGAGTAAGGCCAGGTCTTGTAGTAATCAAATATTTTAAAATGTATTCATCTTCGTGAAATACCTATGCATTCTTTCTTTTATAGTTCTTTGTACTCTTTCAACTATTGCGGCTTTATTAACTGAAAATGTGTTGTAATACCCTATGTCATACTCAGTAACTATTTCTTGAAACTCTTTGCCTAAAAATTCTGTACCCTTATCTGTCCATATCATTTGAGGATATCTACCATCTTCATTTATAATTTCTTTGACTGCTGCAGCAACAGTCTTTGATTTTTTATCTTTTAAAACCCTTAACCATAAGTATCTGGAATATACATCTATCACAAAAAGAATATATTGATACCCCTCATTGTAAGATTTATATTTTATCATATCTGTCAAATCTAGCTGCCATACGTTATCTAAATGTGGGGCTATAGTTTTCCGTGTAGGAAATTTTTTTCGTATAGGTTTATGTAGGGTAAAAGCATCCTCACCTTCTAAATATTTTTTCAATTCTTTTTTATTAATTTGAGGAAACTTTGAAGCGAACCTTGAAAAACCACCGTAACTGTATGGCTGTTTCACATCAAAGTAATATTTATCGACCGCCTCCTTAGCCTCCATGACTCACAATGACATTAACAATAAAAATTATATTCATTTATACTGAAAGGTGATATAAGAAAACCAAATGTATATGAAATATTTTATTTTAACTACAAAATAATATTAACTATTTTTAATTACAAGTCTAAAAACATAGCAGATGTATACAGAAAGATAACATAACTTATATATACATTATTTTAAATTACAAACAATACAATCATATAAAAAAGCACAATAAATAATTAGGAACTAATCCATTTTGAAGCAATGTATGGTTTTTTTCTTATTCTACCTGCACTTGAGCGTAATGTGTTTCTACTTAGCAACTTAAATCTGTCCGATGCGAAAGAAGTACCAGAAGGACTCGCATCTGGTCTAGGAGACATTGGAATATTATCCAGATCAGCTAATCTTTGTTTATTCTGGATTAAAGTTCTCGGAAAATTAATAGTCTGAAGTTCTTGTTTGATCCTATTCCAGCCTGTTACAGGAGCCTTCTTCCAATCACGCGAGAGATCGGATATCAAGTCAACAATATTCGAACCAGCTATTGTTTCTCCATCAATAATGATTTGCCCGAGCTCGTTCCATGTAATCTGATCTTTTAAAATATTATATAGAGCTAAACCCGTTTTCTTACTTCTCATTGGTAAGCTTTCCTTGAGTACATGTTTAAAATTATCTTCTCTCTTCACTTCAATCTTAGTATCTGGTGCTGGAGCTGAATCTTCCTTAGGTGAATTAAATAAAGCTTTTAGATCTACTAATTTTTGTATAGCATTTTGATATAGGATTCTTTTTTCATGAATGTTAACATCAGAGTTTAATATTCGATACAATTCCTTCTCGTAATTATTTATCTGCTCAACTTGCGGATCATATAAACTCAAAGGTTGCTGTTGGAGCAACTGCGGATAAGGGTTATACCCGATCTGTTGTTCGAACTGTTGTTGTTGTTGTGGCTGTTGTGGCTGTTGTTGTTGTTGTTGTTGCTGTTGTTGTTGTTGTTGTTGTTGTTATTGTAGAGTTGGTTCCTGTGTTATATTTCATCTTCTCATAATCACTGTAGGGTAAAACCACTACCTTCTTCATCATTGAGCAAGCCACTTGGTTATCAAAGGGGCTATAACGGAAAAGAGTAAAGGTAGAAACACACCTCCGCCTTTCTGTAATAGCTTCTTTTTATTTTTAAGCTTTCTTACGTTACCAGCAAGTTTTTTTAATGATGTTTCTATGACGACGCAGCTTTACCTTCTGAGGTCTGTTTAAAGGAACATTTCCTTTTATAAGATTTAGGCATACTTCCGCTATACATTGTATAAATTTTTCATCTTCACAGATCAGTTTACGTTTTTCAGAAAGTTTCAGGTTTTTAAATTTTCTCATAAGAGGTAAATAATCTGCTACTAGAGTACTCATTATTCAGGTATGTATACTGTCTCAACCTCGTTAGGTAAGATATTTGTACGCAGTAACACTCTATGCGTGTTCTTAGGATGAAGCTCACAGAGTAAATAACCGTGAGGTATAGATGTAACTTCTTTATATACTTTTAGGAACTCTTTACGTTGAGTAGGGAACATTTGGGTAGCCACAACATTGACCTGACTCATATCCCTTCTTTGGCCGAACAAGATTAAATACTGTGTGTTTAAAGACACATCACGCATATACTTATTCTGATGAAAGATATTCTGCGTTATAAAAAATAATGTGATGTTTAAATGATGAGAGTAAACTTTGAAAGTTTCAGCTATATCCTCATTCAATTTATGCATCAAATCGTCAAGGATTACAATTTTATGACCTGGTAAACATTGAAGAGCTTTTATGTCATATAAACCTTCATGAAATTGAATTACATCTTTGTAATCATTAAACTTTTCTTGGTAAACACTGTAGCACCAAATGATTTTAACAGGCTTTTGTTCGAAGATCTCAACCTCTTTTAAAATATTTAATAGCAGAAAGGTTTTCCCGCAGCCTGTAGGACCAGACACAAGACACGTAGCTGGAGCATGGAACATAAATTTACCAACGTCCATTCTAGATTGACACCTGAACACTAATGAATAAGAAAAGGTATAAAGGCTTTAAAATGAAAAACTTGTTTTCTTTTCCTACTTTTAACCAAAGAACTTATTTATACTATAGAAAAATATGACTTGAATCAATAGATCAATAGATCAATAGATCAATAGATCACGGATGGACAGAAGGGTGGTGGAGAGGGTAGTTTGATTTACTGATTTACTGATTTAGGGTATGTAAAACATAACAATTTTAGTGAAAATATGACTTGAAACAATAGATCAATAGATCAACAGATCAATAGATCAATAGATCATAGCAGGGTAGGAGGGTGGTGGAGAGGGTAGTTTGATTTACTGATTTACTGATTTACTGATTTACTGATTTAGGGTATGTAAAACATAACAATTTTAGTAAAAATATGACTTGAATCAATAGATCAATAGATCAATAGATCACGGATGGACAGAAGGGTGGTTGGATGGTGGTTTGATCTACTGATTTACTGATTTACTGCTTTAGGGTATGTAAAAACGTAAAATTTTACGTTATAAACATGAAAAGCATAAAAGATTTTAGTAAAAACAAAAATAAATTAAAAAAAAATAAATAAAAAATAATAAATTTTTGAAAAAAAAATGTTGAAAACAAAAGCTCACTCGTAAAAGCTGAAAAAGAAAAAAATATAAAATTTATTAAAAGAAAACTTAACACGTTTGAGTTCTCGCGGTGGTTTCGCGCCGGATCGCGCCTGCGGGCGCGCGCGCCGGTTTCGCGCCGGATTGCGCCTGCGGGCACACACGCCAGCCCTGGGCCAGCTGTCGGAACTCTTCTC
>JABUQX010044523.1:55000-62500 GCA_015478945.1 Trachelipus rathkii
GTTTGTTTATTATTATTTTTGTACTGTATTTATATACTAATATAGATATATAATTCTTTATGTATCGTGCTGTGTGAGGATTCGCAGTTTTGTGTTGACTTGGCGTTGAGATACTACGCCATACTATCTGTTATATGGTGTAGGATGTGCGTAGTAGTACTGATGCCTCAGGTACCGGTTTGTCTTGTCTCATAGGCTCTTGGTCTAGATGTTGGTATGTATGGATATAATGGCTTATGCTTTGACGTATGTGATTGTACTTATGATATATATATATGTTGTGAGTTATTGCTGGGATTCAGTGTATTTATGGTGTGTTCGCTGTTTAATTGGGCTTTATTGTGGTTCATATACGAGGGTCTTCGTGTGTCAATTCATGGTTGCGTATGATACTAGTGGATGTGAAGCTAATAGCTATATTAGCTGTCTCTGAGTCTGTTGTACTCTGTCTTTGTGCGGCTTTAGCGTTCGTGGTGCTCGTAGTTAGTGATAGATTATCGACTCTCATATAGTATCTCGGAGAGTGATGTTTGTGGTGAGTCTATTTGCTATAATATTATTTATGATGATCTTCCGATGAGCTAGCTCTTTATATTCAGAATTGTTTAATTTCACTCATCATTTGACATTGATTAGTGACTAGCCATCTAGATTAAAATGCCATCTGAATTAGTTTCGTGAATTAGGGATCGTACATGATATCACATAGAAGTAAATTTTGTTACATTTTGTGGGAGGTAACGTTAAAGTCCAAATGAGGAATATTACTCCCTTAATAAATAAAAAAAGCATATAAACTTTATTTTGAAATTAAGCTTGGTGATCAAGATAAATCTTGGGCACCTCATATTTGTTGTGCGTCTTGTGTAACATTACTTAGTGGTTGGCTTAACGGACAGTCCAGACATATGCCATTTGCAATTCCAATGGTATGGAGGGAACCAAAGGATCACGCAATGGACTGTTATTTTTGCATTACAAAAAATTGCTGGAATAACAATCAAGACCAAGAAGACCATTATAATATCCAAACCTACCTTCGCTTATTAAGGCCTGTCCTCCCCAGCGAAGAGCTTCCTAATCCCTGCACCACTGAAAATAGCGAATCTCCTGTCAGAAAACTCCGACGAAGAAGATTTACAATTACGTCCAGAAAAGGACGACTTTGAAGACCTTGATTATGATGGAATGTCAACAGAACCTCATAGAATTAATCAGCATGAACTCAATGATCTAGTTCGCGATCTATCATTGTCAAAGAAACAGGCAGAACTATTGGCATCTAGATTAAAGGGTTGGAATCTCCTTGAGAAGGGAACTACAATTTCCTCTTATCGGCGACGCGAAGAAGAATTCCGACGCTTTTCTCGTAGACGGCAATTTAGTGTAATTGTACTCTGATATTGATTCATTAATGAGAGAATTAGAAGACTGTCATGATCCTAAGGAACGGAGATTGTTTATAGATTTTGTATTATACAATAACTTCAATGTTTTACACGCGCAAAAAAAAAACTTCAGACAATAGCAAAACGACTCCCCCAAAATCTCTGAAACATGAGCCCCAAGATTCCTTTACAATGACTAAACGAACACATCACACACACACGACACACACACACACCACACACACATCACACACACACCCACACACACCTACACACACACACACAGTGTCACACATCACACACAACACACACACCACATCATTCTCACACACACACACACACACACACGAACAACAAACTCTATTTTACATGTAGATGACTTGTATCGTTATGTGTAAATCATATAGTTAGTAAGGTTTTTTGAGCAATTATATTTTGATTGTTATTTTGGAAAAAAATGTGTCAACACTCGTAAAGTTAATTGTAAATAATAGTGAAAAAAGACAAGATATGTTTAGAGATGTAAAAGAAAGAATTGTATATTATATATTATATTGATATATATACATATTATATATATATATATATATATATATTATAGTATATATATATTAAATATATATATATATATATAATATATATATATATATATATATATATATAATATATATATATATATATATATATATATATATATATTTAACCATTTTTTTTAACTAAAAGAATACCCCGGGTAAACCGCAAAGAAGCAAAGAGTCGGGGTCTCTCGACCTCCTGGGGGACGACGGGGGGGGACTTCGTCCCCCTCTGTTTTCACCGTCGGCTCGAGCCCCAAAAAAACAAAACCAAATATAAACTGATTCCAAATATGTTTATTAGTTATATATTATATATAGTATAATTATATATATATATAATATATATTATATATATATATAATTATAATATATGATATATATATATAGTAGTATGTATTTTTTTTTTTTTTAATACAAATTTCATAACGCTTGATTCCATATACTGTTATTGATTTTCTGTGTGGAGTTCCCCTTGGTAGTTTTAGAGATAAAAAAAATCTTTTCCATACAAATTTCATACCCCGATTCCATATATGTTATTTATCTTTTCTTGTAACTAATTTTATATATAATTATATATAATATATATATATATCTATAATATATAATATTATATATAATATATATATATATATATATATATATATATATATATTATATAATAATAATATATATATAGGGCGACAGGGCTGTTTTCCGACTGCCGTCAGTTTTGATTTTTTTGTTTTTTTTTAATATATATTTCTATAGTATCTGATTCCTAAACAATCCAATTTAAATGGTAACGGATATGAATTCAAAAATATATTTGACCTTTACGTTTTACGACTTCCATCAGTTTTTTTTTTTTTTTTTTTTAACTAAAGGAATACCCAAAGGGTAAACCGCAAAAATGGCCCGGAGGTCGGGTCTCCCGCTTCCGGGGGTGACAGGTTGACTATTTTCCACTTCCGGGGAGGGTCTCCGGAAACCCCCGCTCTTTGTGTTTGGTGTGTCGAAAGGGGTTCCTACCGCCCTTCCTTACGGGGTATGGGAAAACGTTCCCCTCTGTCCCCCGTCGGCTCGAGCCCTCTATATTTTTTTACATTTTTGAAAAAGCTTTATACGCTGATTCCAAACTTATGTAATTTAGTTTTTTGTAAGTGTCGTACTTTTCGAGATATGTCATTTTTGAAAAAATATTTAAATAAAATATTTTTAAAAAATTATATAAAATGTTATCGTTACCTTTCTTGAATCATGTGTTACCACTGAAATTCATTTTTGGTATCATATAGTAGCAATTAGTATTAAAAAAAAAAAAAAAAATCAAAACTGACGGAGACGTAAAACAGAATAAGGACCTGTATATACTATATATATATATATATTTATAAATATATATAATATTATATATATATAATAATATATATATATATATATAATATATATATATAATAATATATATATATATATATATATATAATAATATATATATATATATATATATATATATATATATATATATATATATATATAAAATAATATAATAAATATATATAATATATATATATATATATATATATATATATATATATATATTGATGATAAAGTCCCTTGAGGTAATATTTTTCAAAAATGGAAGTAAAAATATTTATTAATACATAACAACTTAATTAAAATCACAGAATAAAAGAGGATGCCGAGCTTTCGTGATCCATACTCGATTCACATTTTCAAGGACTGAAGGACAAAGAATTGGTGTTGATCTGAATTTAGCTACTCCATTCCATCTTCATTTCTGGCAACTTGGTAGTTTTTCAAAAAATCTTTTCAACGATGACGTTCTGTTTTTTAAGTCTTATCGATCAAGTTCACAAGCGCTTTTGATTCCTTCAAATATTTGTTTGTAGTTATAAGGCACGACTCTATTAATTTTCTTCTGGCTGTGTTTTGTATATTTTTGACAATGACTGGTGAATTTATATCAATAGTGTGGTTAAAATTTTGCCTATGACGCACTATTGATATAAATTCACCAGTCATTGTCAAAAATATACAAAACACAGCCAGAAGAAAATTAATAGAGTCGTTCCTTATTAAAAACAGCCCAAACTTCAATCTACAAAAGGGAGAAACTACAATCGACCTAACTACAAACAAATATTTGAAGGAATCAAAAGCGCTTGTGAACTTGATCGATAAGACTTAAAAAACAGAACGTCATCGTTGAAAAGATTTTTTGAAAAACTACCAAGTTGCCAGAAATGAAGATGGAATGGAGTAGCTAAATTCAGATCAACACCAATTCTTTGTCCTTCAGTCCTTGAAAATGTGAATCGAGTATGGATCACGAAAGCTCGGCATCCTCTTTTATTCTGTGATTTTAATTAAGTTGTTATGTATTAATAAATATTTTTACTTCCATTTTTGAAAAATATTACCTCAAGGGACTTTATCATCAATAAATAACCAACTACGAGCATTTGTAGTATTACAAGATCATTACAAAATGAATCCCGATACACATCAAGAGGTAACTATTTTTCTGAACCAACATTTTTTGATTAGGAAGCACCTTTATAAATATATAGATAAACTAGTGGCAGCAAACATAACTAAGTGTAATTTAGGATTCCTGAAAAATTGTTTGAAAGATTGTGTCATCCCGAAAAGCCTTACTTCAAAGTTTATGTACATACAGAAAAATGAACCTTTTCCAATTATTTTCGAACAAATCCTTAAAAACAAAATTGAAGGTGTCAAACAAGATTTAAAAACTAAATTCAGATATTGCTATTGGAGTTTCAAGCATTTGCAACAATGTTTTTACTACCAGTATGAAAACCATAACCTTTTTACAAAACTATTGGACTATGCACGTACTATAAAGGATAGAAAAGTAACCTATAAAAACAATCATCTAAAAAACAAACTTGATCATCTTTTTGACGTTAGTTTGTGGAACAGACACACAAATCAAGATAATGTTAGAAATCTATCGAGATATAATTTAAATCAAACGGAAAAAGCCCTCTTGAGTTTTGGATTGAGTTTCTCACTGCCTAATCCGGACCCATGGATCAATCAAAGCCTTAGCTTTGAAAAATGGAAAAACAAAAATAACAACCAGGATATAAACTGTGACATTTTATTTGGATTACTCTTAAAAATGCAAAAAGATTTTTTGAAACATTCAGGGTTCCCACGAAGGTTTTACGTAGCATTGAGAAACCTTCAGAATAATAGAGACATCGTAATTACTAGATCTGATAAGGGCAGTAACATAGTTTTAATGAACTCGGAACAGTATTCAGAAAAGGCATACAACCTCTTAAATGATACTACTACTTATAGCAACTTAACCAATAATCCTCTTAAAAACTCACAACAGAAATTTAATAGTTCAATCAATAAGATAATACCTGCAGAAAAAGAACTAATCCAGAAATTTACATCATATTTACCTACTCTTTCAAAATTTTATGCAATTCCAAAACTACACAAAGAAAACATTCCTCTCAGACCAATAATTTCCAACATAAACTGTGTTACCCAGAATCTTTCAAAATGGCTGGCTTCAAAACTAAAGATATTTCTTGGAAACATTTCTACCTCCCACTTAAAGAACTCCGAACATTTCATCGATAAAATCAAAAATGAAAACTTTTCCAACTTTGAAGTGGTGAGTTTCGACGTTGTGTCGTTATTCACTAAGGTACCTGTAGATTATACCCTAGAACTGCTGGAACGACATATAAATGAACAAAATATCCAACTACAACCTAGCTTTGATACCATTAAAAAATTAATAAACCTTACTCTACAACATGCTTACTTCAATTTTCAAGACAAATATTTTAAGCAGATTTCTGGACTAGCAATGGGTTCATCACTATCTCCAATTATCAGCAACATTTTTATGGAGCTATTAGAAAAATATCATATTTTCCCACAATTCCCTACAATAATCTGGATACGATATGTCGATGACATTTTTGCATTAATCCCGAGGAATACAAACACCGACACAGTCTTAAATTTTATTAATAATCTTCATAATGATATTAAATTCACAATTGAAAAAGCAATAAATAATAAAATAAACTTTTTAGATGTACTAATAACCTGGAATATAGATCAACCTCCAAGTTTTGATATTTATAGAAAACCTACAGCAAATCCATCTTACATCCATTGGTTCTCGAGTCATGATATATCCATAAAATCAGCTGTCTTGAGCAACCTGTTTCTTAGAGCCTACAAAATCTGCAGCCCGAATAACCTGGACAAAGAAATTAAAACTATTAAAAATAACTTCCGTAGATTAAAATATCCTGATGGTATCATAAACAAATCGTTACGAAATGCAAAAGCTAAATTTCTAAAATTAAACCCTACCAAAAACCAATTCAAGAATATACTACCAATTCCCAATATACCAAAAAAGAGTTATCAAGGAATATCTACCGAATACAATACAGACTGTTAAATCAAATAATATAATACTTAAATATTCACTAAAACCTAATAATATCAATCAAGTTAAAAATTTCGGAATATACAAAATAAAATGCAAGAACTGTGAAAAAAATTACATAGGAGAAACCAATAACTTTAAAATCAGGTTCGATCAACATAAATATTGTCTAGACTACGATAAACAACATTCATCATTAGTACGTCATAGGCAAAATTTTAACCACACTATTGATATAAATTCACCAGTCATTGTCAAAAATATACAAAACACAGCCAGAAGAAAATTAATAGAGTCGTTCCTTATTAAAAACAGCCCAAACTTCAATCTACAAAAGGGAGAAACTACAATCGACCTAACTACAAACAAATATTTGAAGGAATCAAAAGCGCTTGTGAACTTGATCGATAAGACTTAAAAAACAGAACGTCATCGTTGAAAAGATTTTTTGAAAAACTACCAAGTTGCCAGAAATGAAGATGGAATGGAGTAGCTAAATTCAGATCAACACCAATTCTTTGTCCTTCAGTCCTTGAAAATGTGAATCGAGTATGGATCACGAAAGCTCGGCATCCTCTTTTATTCTGTGATTTTAATTAAGTTGTTATGTATTAATAAATATTTTTACTTCCATTTTTTTGAAAAATATTAACCTCAAGGGAACTTTATCATCAATAAATAACCAACTACGAGCATTTGTAGTATTACAAGATCATATAAATATATATATACTATATAGCTATATATATATTAATATATATAATATAATATATATATATATATATATATATAATATATGTATATATAATATATATATATATATATATTATATATATTATATTAATAATATATATATATATATATAATTATATATTATATATATACTATATTATTAATTTAATATTATATTTATATACATAATATATATAATTATATATATAGTATATACATATATATATAATTATAATATATATATACATATATATATATATATATATATATAACATATATATTATTATAATATATAATATATATATTATATATTATATATATATATATATATATTATATTATAT